>JANAVB010013809.1:0-146537 GCA_029216955.1 Iris pallida | reverse complement strand
ATAGATCTGACCAGGCTTGTCACTCCCGTTTTTCGTTCTAACGTATTTCCAGTATACGTATGCGGAATCCTGACATGTATTTTTATTTTTCCTGTCTGGCTAGCTAATTTCAGTTTAATCTTGATTAGGTTCATCATAGCATGTAATGGTTTATAACTTGGTTTATTTTAGGATGGCTTGGTTTATTCTTTGGTTCATCATGTTAAACCCACCACCATCCCTCTTTATAACCCACCTAACTTTTCTCTCTCCTCCACTTTCTCATTAACTCTTCTTCCTTCCCTCCATTAACCCACCACCAACCAAGAATACCCCTTAGGCAAGTGCAACTTGCTTCCACAAGAGCCTATTTTTATTGTTTCATTAGCTTCTCCTCATGTTTCTAAGACACATTAGAACTTGTCATTTTCCATTTTGAGACTTTAATTTTTATAGATCTAGAAATTAGTTATTTTTAGATTTTGGTAGTTTTGATCTATCAAACTTCTTTGTTTTCAAGTTTTAATGGTTCCATGTTGTAGAGAATTTTATCTAACCCAATTTTGACCTTTGAAAAGTTGGATTCGGACTTGTTTGACCAAGTTATGGACTTTTGAAGCTTTGGGTTCAAACCATGGAGTTCTTGCTGATTTGGAGAAGACAGTGAGCAGTGTGCGCAAACTTTTTAGCTTGTGCCACTGAGTTGCGCGCGCTCTTTAGCGCAGCACAGTCTGACTCATACGCTGCCTTTTGGTGACGTGAGCGCAGTCTGACTCATACGCTGCCTTTTGGTGACGTGAGCGCAGTCTGACTCATACGCTGCCTTTTGGTGACGTGAGCGCAGTCTGACTCATACGCTGCCTTTTGGTGACGTGAGCACAGTCTGACTCATACGCTGCCTTTTGGTGACGTGAGCGCAGTCTGACTCATACGCTGCCTTGATGAGGAGTCGTATGGAGTACATACGCTTCCTTGATGAGGAGTCGTATGGAGTACATACGCTGCCATAATGAGGAGTCGTATGGAGTCCATACGCTGCCTTTTGGAGACCTGAGCGCAGCCTGACCTGCGCGCGCAGCCTGACCTGAGCGCAGCCTGACTTGAGCGCAGTCTGATTTTTGTACCCATTTTATATCCTTACGCCTTTTGATGTAAACTCGACATGAACCCGATGTGAGCATGACATTATTTATGAATGTTAATCGGAACAAGGCTTAATGATGGAATTGCGTGATTAGTGACCCGCCGTGGTGCACTCTTGACAAATAATTTGACATGATAATTCTTGATGGTGGTCCGTTGTGACGCACCCTTGCCTTGATAAGTAATCTTGATAAGCAACCCGACATGATAACCTTGATACGCTGTTGCGACGGCTAACCTGACATGCTAAGTGAATTCTTGACACCGTGGGTGATTGTATTGAATATGCTTGTATAAGCAACCAGTCTTGTCTCGCATCATGTCTAGGACATGTATCCCTGGTTACCACGGTCAGGGATTCATACCGAATCTGACTAGGTTAATGACTAGATTGATCAAGTAGAGCATATAGAGAGGTATTCCGGCTACAAGCAATCCCGTTATCTGGGCGCCTTCCTTGATGGACTTGTAGCCTGCCGACGAGTAGGGCACATTTCCAGCTCACTGTTATGTGGGGCACTACATGAAACGATTACTATGTACACTGTCATGTGTTGCATCCAAGTCACCTAACAAGGCATGATACTCTAAGCTTGAACCTTGCGTCTGGATAACCTGGATAGTCTGCAGGGCTTGTGGCCGTAGGCGTACCTCATTGCATCTTGCTAGTAACTAAGCTTGTGATAACCCTAGTTAGTTAAGTATCAAGCCGTACTCTTTGCTTGGCCGTGAATGATGGATGGAGTCCTATCTTGTTAGTCTTGCCTAGATCCAGTACATGGATATCTCCGGACATGCTTGTTTAAGCTTTACTTTATCGATAATTGGTTCGAGGCTAAGTTCTGTTCAGGTGAAGGGTTACAACCCCGGTCCTTGTTTGGTTTACGGGTTGTAACTTGGTTACCGAATAGTCCTTTAGTTATCTTATCGTTTATCATCCTGTTTTCTTTAACTCATGTCTTATGTTATTTCACCTATGATTTATGTGCTGACATGCTGGTTTTAGTTCTTAAGTGAAGCCCCCTTTGTGGCACTTGCTCTTTCTGGGGTCTGACCCAGCTGGTTTTGTATGGCCAGATTTCGGAGCAGCTACCGAGGATCTCCCAACTTTTGCCAGATGGTGAACACTAGAAGGAATC
Organism: Iris pallida; assembly: GCA_029216955.1. Taxonomy (NCBI): domain Eukaryota; kingdom Viridiplantae; phylum Streptophyta; class Magnoliopsida; order Asparagales; family Iridaceae; genus Iris; species Iris pallida. Next base: position 144,276 of record JANAVB010013809.1, on the reverse strand, counting down.
CCGGCAACGAGTGGGTTTTATTTTGCTCTCCCACTCCCTTGTAAAAATATTCTTTTGAGGCGTTTAGCCGCCAAAGTTTAGCTCGTTTGCAACTTTATTTACTGTCTGCCTACGGGCTGTAGCATGATTGACAAATCCTAGGGTTGATCATGTATGACTTAAACTCTTGCTAGTCTTCGTATTTTGTATGACTAGCTTCATGATCATCTGAATATGTAATGTATGGGACGCCTTACTTTGTATGTCTGATGATCTACCATCTTGTTATATCTACTTGTTGCTTGAGATTGAGACACTAGGCTTGTTATTGACCTTAAGAGACTGATGGCTTATAGTAAACCCTCATGTATCTAGACAGCCGTGACCGTATTGCGATGTGAGATTCACTTCAATGTACGTAGCTGGCTGTGTCTGTCTCCCGCTCTCCAGTATTCTGGTTCTGGGGCGTGACGGTTTAAGTGGTGGCCCATGCAGGTCTTGTAGATCAAGATGTGTGAGGGTTTTACCGGATAGATGTCTCAATCAGCACTCGCCCTTGATCTCTACTCGTGCCTTCTGATCTTTCAGAATCCTTGACCTGATCACATGTTTATATCCTCGATCTATCATGGTCCTTTTTATTGTTCCCTATGTCGTTTCCTTCAGCGGCATTGTTCCTGGTCCTACCGATCAGCAAGGCGGAGCACCTCCAGTGGACCAGCAGCAACCTGGAGACCAAGCCCAGCACTCTGGAGTGGCCTCCCGAGTCATGCATTCCGGGGACCCCGAGCCCCCAGTTCAGCCAGTCCAGCCTGCAGAGCCTGACGATGGCACCTTGGTGGGTCTCATCAGGACATTGCTTGCATCTCAAGATCGTCGGGGCGATGCCCTGCACCAGGCAGTACATGATGCCATGGGCCGTGTTGGTTATCAAGGGAACAGTGCGGCTAGCAGTTTCAAGCGCCTCAACCCTCCCTTCTTTGATGGGAGTGAAGACGCTATTGCAGCTGATGCGTGGCTCCAGGACATTGAGATTATCTTAGATGCAGCCAAGACTCCAGAAGGAGAGAAGGTAGCTGTGGTACGCCTACAGTTATTGGACCTAGCCCGCACCTGGTGGGCGATGATACAGTTGGTTTGGCAACGCCTGTCCCGTGGGCGGTATTCAGTGACAAGTTTCAGATCAAGTACTTCGATGCTGTGGCTCGGCATGACTTACAGACGAAGTTCACCAATCTCAGGCAGATGAGCAGGACGGTCGATGGATATGCGGCCGAGTTTTCAAGACTGAGTCGGTTTGCTCCCACTTTGGTGGCAACCGAGTTTGATCGAGCGCAGCGGTTCCAGCAGGGACTCCACCTAGAGATCATTCTAGCAGTGGAGCAGTTTGAGCATCAGACCTTTGATGCTATTTTGCGGGCAGCTAAGAGGCATGAGTATACTCGCAGAGAATTGTAGACAGAACTGGAGGACGGAAGCGGTCCCATGGTCAGATGATCCAGTCTTCAGCCCCAGCCCCGGTAGCTAGGGCCTTGACCATTGGAGCTCCGAGGAGGGCAGCATCAGTTACGTCGGTTCAGCATTCGACTCCGACGTATCCTCAGCAGCAGAAGCGGAGGCAGTCTTCCACAATGGGCTGTACTCATTGTGGGAAGCCAGGGCATGTAGTGTCAGAATATCGCCGAGCACAAGGATTGTGTTTGGCTTGTGGGGCACCGGATCACATGATAGGTCCTGCCCACAGAGAGCGGTTCATCCTCATCGGCCCAGACTAGTCCCTCAGTGAGGGGACCAGCACCAGTACAACAGCAGCAGTATCAGCCTCCGAGACCATTGTCGCCTCAGGCTCAGGCATTCCAGCAGCAGCGACCGCAACAGTATGCCCAGGTCCAAGCTCAGGTTCAGAACCGCCAGAGAGGACCAGCACCCAGAGGGCACGGTCAGGCGATGGCTTTGACCGTAGAGGAGGAGTTGGCATCAGGTGAGGTGGTGGCAGGTACCATTCTCGTCAACTCTTTTCCTGTATCAGTATTATTTGATTCAGGTGCATCACATTCATTTATGTCTGCACGATTCGCGATACGGATAGGACTGGAGCCCGAGTCATTATCAGTAAGGCTCAATATACTTACTGGTAACGGACTTGTGGGTGTAGATAGGGTATTTTCCTCGTGCGAATCGTAGTTAGCGGTAGAGAGTTACCCGCTAGGTTGATAGAGTTTCCGATGGCTGATTATGATGTGGTCCTAGGAATGGATTGGTTGAGGGACCAGTATGCTAGAATAGATTGCCATGTCGGCGATTATTTTTAGTATTCCCGGTGAGCCAGAGTTTTCCTTTTCTCGAGGCGGAGTAGAACCTTCTTCCCCAGTATTGCGGATGACCGTAGCAGCAGCAGTTCAGTTTCCAGAGTTGTAGAAGAGTTTCCTGACGTATTTCCCGAAGAGCTTCCAGGTATGCCCCCAGAGAGAGAGATAGAGTTCACTATCGACTTGATTCCAGGGACGGCACCAGTGTCAGAGAGAGTCTATAGGATGGCACCATCAGAGTTGGAGGTCCTGTACAAGATGATTGAAGAACTTAGAACCAAGGATTTATTCGTGCTAGCGGATCACCTTGGGGAGCTCCGATGCTTCTTGTGAAGAAGAAGGATGGTAGTCAAGATTATGTGTTGATTATCGTACCTTAACTCTGTAACAATTAAGAACAGATATCCTTTACCAAGGATAGATGATTTATTTGATCAGCTCAGGGGAGCGGCAGTATTCTCGAAGATTGACTTGCGGTCAGGGTACCATCAGATCAGAGTCAGAGAGCAGGACATCCCGAAGACAGCATTCAGATCGAGGTATGGACATTGGAGTTCCTTGTTATGCCATTTGGAGCGACCAATGCGCCGGCCGTATTCATGGACCTCATGAATCGTATCTTCATGCCCTATTTGGACCAGTTCGTGATAGTGTTCATAGACGACATCTTAGTCTATAGCGAGAACGAGGCAGAGCATGAGCAGCATCTTCGTGTAGTTCTTCAGATTCTCAGGGAGCACCAGTTGTATGCGAAGTTCAGTAAGTGCGAGTTTTGGTTGGATCGTATCTCGTACTTGGGTCATATCATCACCAGAGGTGGAGTGGAAGTTGATCCCCAGAAGATAGTGGCTATAGAGACATGGCCAGTACCTAGCACCGTTGCAGAAGTTCGGAGTTTCCTCGGATTGGCCGGCTATTACGACGTTTTGTGTCAGACTTTGCTCGGATTTCAGCGCCACTGACGCAGTTGACCCGTAAGGATGTGCAGTTTGCTTGGACAGCAGAGTGTCAGAGTTCATTTGAGAAGTTGAAGCAGAGATTGATGACGGCTCCCATTCTCACTCTTCCCGACGGGACGGGAGGATTTTAGTTTATTACGCATCCGGCAAGGGATTAGGATGTGTCTTGCAGCATGGTAAGGTAGTCGCTTATGCGTCACGTCAACTTCGTGACCATGAGAGAAATTACCAACCCATGACCTGGAGTTAGCAGCCGTAGTTTTTGCATTGAAACTTTGGAGACATTATTTGTATGGAGATCGGGTGGAGATTTTTACCGACACAAGAGTCTGAAGTATGTGTTTACCCAGAAGGATCTTAATATGCGTCAGAGGAGATGGCTAGAGCTACTTGTGGATTATGACATCAACTTGCAGTATCATCCTGGGAAGGCCAACGTAGTAGCAGATGCATTGAGCAGGAGAGCCGGAGTTTATTTTCTAACGGCGCAGCCAGAGTTGTTAGCAGATCTTCAGAAGATGGGTATTGAAGTTGTTCTTCCTTCCAGTGTGGCATTGATGGCCAGTATGCAAGTTCAGTCCAGTATAGTTGAGAGGATCAAGTTAGCTCAGTCCACGGATTCTAAGCTTCAGCGGCTGAGAGCAGAATGTGTAGCAGGACAGACCAGAGTTATGCATTCATAAGATGGTACACTCCGACATGGGAGACGTCTTTGTGTACCCAGTGGTGATATCAGACAGGAGATCATGGCAGAGGCTCACAGTTCTCAGTATTCAATTCATCCCGACGGTACGAAGATGTATCGTGATATTCGGCAGCATTTTTGGTGGAATGGCATGAAGAGGGAGATAGCCCGGTTTGTCTCTCGTTGTTTAGTTTGTCAACAAGTTAAGGCCGAACATCAGAGACCAGCTGGACTTCTTCAACCTTTACCGATCCGGAATGAAAATGGGAGCACATTACCATGGATTTTGTAACTGGATTAACTAGATCCCCAGCTGGGAGAGATGCCATCTGGGTTATAGTTGATCGTCTCACGAAGGTAGCTCATTTCTTCCTTTCAGAATCGGTCAGTCGACGGGATCAACTTGCAGAGATGTACCTCAGGCAAATAGTCAGATTGCATGGAGTGCCAGTCAGTATTGTGTCCGACAGAGATTCAAGATTCACCTCGCACTTTTGGCGAAGTCTTCAAGAGAGTTTGGGGACTCGTCTCAAGTTCAGTTCAGCCTACCATCCGCAGACAGATGGTCAGTCAGAACGCACGATCCAGACTCTTGAAGACATGCTGCGGTCATGTATACTCGACTTCGGTGGTTCGTGGAAGATCACCTGCATCTCGTAGAGTTCTCGTACAACAACAGTTTCCAGGCTAGTATCCAGATGGCACCTTTCGAGGCCTTGTACGACAGAAAGTGCAGATCTCCTTTAGCTTGGGACGATATCGGTGAGAGGCAAATGCTTGGACCAGAGATGGTGACGCGGACTATTGAGGTGGTCAGACAAGTCAGAGATCATCTTCGAGTTGCCCAAGATCGCCAGCGTCATTGGGCCGATTTCCATCGGCGCCCTCTTGAATTTTCTGTCGAAGACTACGTATTCCTTAGGATCTCGCCTACCCGTGGCGTCATTCGATTCGGCATGCGGGGAAAGCTCAGTCCTAGGTATATAGGGCCGTTTGATATTTTAGAGCGAGTAGGTGATGTATCCTATCGTCTCGCTCTTCCACCGTCGTTACGTGAGGTACATGATGTCTTCCATGTATCCCAATTACGACGGTATATCCCGGATCTGAGTCACGTTCTTGATCATTCGAAATTGGTTGTTGGCACCAACCTTTCGTATGAGGAGAGACCCGTATCCATATTGGACCAGAGGGAGAAGATACTCAAGAACAAGACTATCAAGTTAGTCCGTGTTGCTTGGGGTCATCACTCTTTGGGTGAGTCAACGTGGGAGCGTGAGGATGATATCCGATCGCGATATCCCGACCTGTTTGACTCGTAAGGTATAATGTCTTCTTATGCTTATGCTTAAGTTCTTTGCTTGCATGAATGATTGCTTGATTGACTGCTAGTCCTATATTGTCTGCAATTGATATAGCTTGCTCAACATCTCTAGCCTCTTGATTAAATTTCGAGGACGAAATTCTTTTAAGGTGGGTAGAGTTGTCACCCCGTTTTCCGTTCTACGTATTTCCAGTATACGTATGCGGAATCCTGACATGTATTTTTATTTTCCTGCCTGGCTAGCTAATTTCAGTTTAATCTTGATTAGGTTCATCATAGCATGTAATGGTTTAACTTGATTTATTTTGGGATGGCTTGGTTTATTCTTTGGTTCATCATGTTAAACCCACCACCATCCCTCTTTATAACCCACCTAACTTTTCTCTCTCCTCCACTTTCTCATTAACTCTTCTTCCTTCTCCATTAAACCCACCACCAACCAAGAACACCCTTAGACAAGTGCAACTTGCTTCCACAAGAGAGCCCATTTTTATTGTTCCATTAGCTTCTCCTCATGTTTCTAAGACACATTAGAACTTGTCATTTTCTATTTTGAGGCTTTAATTTTTGTAGATCTAGAAATTAGTTATTTTCGGATTTTGGTGGTTTTGATCTATCAAACTTCTTTGTTTTCAAGTTTTGATGGTTCCATGTTGTAGAGAATTTTATTCTACCAAATTTTGACCTTTGAAAAGTTGGATTCGGACTTGTTTTGACCAAGTTATGGACTTTTGAAGCTTTGGGTTCAAACCATAGAGTTCTTGCTGATTTGGAGAAGACAGTGAGCAGTGTGCGCGAGCTTTTTAGCTTGCGCCACTGAGTTGTGCGCGCTCTTTAGTGCAGCGCAGTTGACTCATACGCTGCCTTTTGGTGACGTGAGCGCAGTCTGACTCATACGCTGCCTTTTGGGTGACGTGAGCGCAGTCTGACTCATACGCTGCCTTTTGGTGACGTGAGCGCAGTCTGACTCATACGCTGCCTTTTGGTGACATGAGCGCAGTCTGACTCATACGCTGCCTTGATGAGTCGTATGGAGTACATACGCTGCCTTGATGAGGAGTCGTATGGAGTACATATGCTGCCTTGATGAGGAGTCGTATGGAGTCCATACGCTGCCTTTTGGAGACCTGAGCGCAGCCTGACCTGAGCCTGACGAGTCTGATTTTTGCACCCATTTTATATCCTTACGCCTTTTGATGTAAACTCGACATGAACCCGATATGAGCATGACATTATTATGAATGTTAATCGGAACAAGACTTAATGATGGAATTGCGTGATTAGTGACCCGCCGTGGTGCACTCTTGACAAGTAATTTGACATGATAATTCTTGATGGTGGTCCGTTGTGACGCACCCTTGCCTTGATAAGTAATCTTGATAAGCAACACCCGACATGATAACCTTGATACGCTGTTGCGACGGCTAACCTGACATGCTAAGTGAATTCTTGACACCGTGGGTGATTGTATTGAATATGCTTGTATAAGCAACCAGTCTTGTCTCGCATCATGTCTAGGACATGTATCCCTGGTTACCACGGTCAGGGATTCATACCGAATCTGACTAGGTTAATGACTAGATTGATCAAGTAGAGCATATAGAGAGGTATTCCGGCTACAAGCAATCCCGTTATCTGGGCGCCTTCCTTGATGGACTTGTAGCCTGCCGATGAGTAGGGTACATTTCCAGCTCACTGTTATGTGGGGCACTACATGAAACGATTACTATGCACACTGTCATGTGTTGCATCCAAATCACCTAACAAGGCATGATGACTCTAAGCTTGAACCTTGCGTCTGGATAACCTGGATAGTCTGCAGGGCTTGTGGCCGTAGGCGTACCTCATTGTATCTTGCTAGTAACTAAGCTTGTGATAACCCTAGTTAGTTAAGTATCAAGCCGTACTCTTTGCTTGGCCGTGAATGATGGATGGAGTCCTATCTTGTTTAGTCTTGCCTAGATCCAGTGCATGGATATCTCCGGACATGCTTGTTTAAGCTTTACTTTATCGATAATTGGTTCGAGGCTAAGTACTGTTCAGGTGAAGGGTTACAACCCCGGTTCTTGTTTGGTTTACGGGTTGTAACTTGGTTACCGGAATAGTCCTTTAGTTATCTTATCGTTATCATCCTGTTTTCTTTAACTCATGTCTTATGTTATTTCACCTATGATTTATGTGCTGACATGTTGGTTTTAGTTCTTAAGTGAAGCCCCCTTTGTGGCACTTGCTCTTTCTGGGGTCTGACCCAGCTGGTTTTGTATGGCCAGATTTCGGAGCAGCTACCGAGGATCTCCCAACTTTTCTGTCAGATGGTGAACACTAGAAGGAATCCCGGCAACGAGTGGGTTTTATTTTGCTCTTCCACTCCCTTGTAAAAATATTCTTTTGAGGCGTTTAGCCACCGAGCAAGTGTTAGCTCGTTTGCAACTTTATTTACTGTCTGCCTACGGGCTGTAGCATGATTGACAAATCCTAGGGTTGATCGTGTATGACTTAAACTCTTGCTAGTCTTCGTATTTTGTATGACTAGCTTCATGATCATCTGAATATGTAATGTATGGGACGCCTTACTTTGTATGTCTGATGATCTACCATCTTGTTATATCTACTTGTTGCTTGAGATTGAGACACTAGGATTGTTATTGACCTTAAGAGACTGATGGCTTGTAGTAAACCCTCATGCATCTAGACAGCCGTGACTGTATTGCGATGTGAGATTCACTTCAATGTACGTAGCTGGCTGTGTCTGTCCTCCGCTCTCCAGTATTCTGGTTCTGGGGCGTGACAAGGCTGAGGAGGAGGTTCACGAGACTGCCCCCAGTGATTTTACTATCCCGGAGACCCCGACAGTTGCACAGGGAGGTCTACTACCTCCACCCCAGAGGGTTTCGGTCGTCATTCCGTAGATGCTGCCGCCACAACCACCGATACCGACGGATACACATCATATGTTCCTTCTCCTTCAGCAGATGATGGAGACTCAGCGGGCCCAGGCAGAGGCATCGCAGCGCCAGTCGGAGGCGTCACATCGTCAGATTGAGATGCTGAGACAGAGCATGGAGAACTCGCATCAGCTTGCACTGGCAGCAGTGGAGAGAGTGGCACCGGGTACGGTGCAGGGCCCTACTGGCCAGCAGCCGTACCAGCAGCAGTCCAGGCCGGGGACAGTACTAGACTTTAGGAAGATGAGCTCCAGGGACTTCACGGGCACAGAGGTCATTCTTTATGTAGATGACTGACTAGAGGATGTGCGGCGGAGCATGGAGCTGGCAGAGCTTCCTAGAGCACTTTGGGTTTCGGCCGCAGCCAGCCGATTCTTCGACATTGCGCTGACATGGTACCGCACGGATCCTCATGCGTCGGTGAGAGGGCTGACATGGGAGAACTTCCGGAGGCTCTTCAAGGAGAAGTTCATCCCGAACGTGGCTCTTACAGCATTGGAGGGCCAGTTCGTGGGTCTAGTGCAGGGGAACTCGTCGGTGGACGAGTATACAGCAGAGTTCTTCCGCCTTAGCAGGTTCGCTCCCGATATGATCCAGGATGAGGGGCAGAAGGCTCGTAAGTTCCGCAGGGGACTTATTCATGCAGTGTGCACCCGCACCTCGGGACGCCGTGACGCGACGTTCGATCAGATATTGATGGACGCACAAATTGCAGAGGAGGACTTCGGCCTCAAGCCGAAGAGGGGCAGTGATACCTTAGGGGCTAGTTCTAGTGCGGGGCCAGCCAAGCGCCCTCACATACAGCAGAGGCCATTTCAGCAGCCGCTTCAGGGCCAGGGACATGTACTTCACCAGCAGGCACCCAGGCAGCAACAACACCCTATATGTAACTTCTGTAAGAAGCAAGGTCACGGATGGGACGACTGCAGGAAGAGGTAGGGCCTGTGTTTGCTTTGTGGTTCAGCAGAGCATCAGTTGAGGGAGTGTCCCAAGAACTTGGCACGATTGGCTCAGGCAGCAGCAGGAGCTAGGGCTCCGACAGGGCAGCAGACGGGACCACCGTTGCAGACTCAGCAGCAGAGGTTTGTCCAGCATCAGCAGCAGGCCAAGGGAGGCCAGCCGGGGCGAGCTTTCGCCATGGCAGTCGATGATGCACAGGCAGAGGGAGAGCTGATTGCAGGTTCTAACCTTTTCGATTCTATTTTCGCATTTGTCTCCTTATAACTGTCTTGAAATTTGATTCTATCTGTTCCTTGTAGTTGATAAATTCTGTTCGGATATTTCATTGTGAATTATTTTTCTTCTGAGATAAGTCGTATGGGCTAAGTCGTCTCGATTATGGGATCTAGAGTCTTCTATAGTCATGTTAGCTGGCATAGTGAGGACATATAGTCGGATTTTGGACGTATTTCTCGGGTGTGGGAATTTAAGGTTTTCGCGGCCAGGCATGCGGCAATGCGAAAATTTTAAATACCATGATTCTAGAGGTATGTACCTTAGTCGAGGACTCTGTGAATATCGTAGCCTTGCTCACTAGCATGACGAAGATTCCGAGTATCATGATTTTGGACAGACGCATATGATTATCGGACTGTGTGTTTGAGACTGTAATTGTTGGGATGTTTGACCTAGAATCATGTAGTATGCATTGTATACTCTATTTTTACCATTGTGGATATATTGTGACCTGTTTTACTCTAAATAGGACTCTGTGACACCAGTTCGAACATCTATTCATATCAGTCATACAGGGTGACAGGCGAGTACATTCTCTGATCATTTCATACTTGTTAGGATTTATATTCTTGCTCTAGATTACTTTACATGATGCTGTCACGTTATTATCACGGATTGGTACTATATGAATCTTGTCATGCGATATTATCTCCCTTGGGGTGCATCAAATACAGTTGTCATGTGCTTTTTACGAACATCTTGTATTTCATGTACACCTCTATTCATGTATACTCTTGTGCAATCTTGTACTCTCATGATCACGTGAGCAAACATGATAAAAATCTCTTGTGCAAGGTAACGTAACTTGACTGGATCCTTGTGTATTGATTGGGGAGGGTGAGTAGGAAATGGTTATGTGATCAAAATTCCATCTTGTGAAATCTTGTGAAATCATGTATATGTCCATGGTACACTCACGTATGATGGAGTTACCCTTGCATTGTCCTAACCCGTTTATATAACCATCTCATGCTCTAAATCACAGGTTACCTACAGTTCTTACTTATCATATATATAGATATTTCCAGTTATCAAATCTCTCTCATTTTTATATATATATTTTTTTACAGTCCATGTATCTTACTCTTTGCATGCTTTATATTTCCCAACATGATATGAACTGTGTGAGATGTATTGTGCTCGTTCCTGTCCTGACTGGACCTGTTGAAAATATTACAGATGATGATGGTGACTGTCCTACCTTCTATGGGACACATGAGGGTGACCTTCAGGAGCCTGAGGAGCATCTAGCTCAGTAGAGGGTGCCTAGTCTAGTCTAGTGTTTATAGTTTTCATTTTGTATCAGATTGTTCCGATTGTTAGTTGTGACTTAGTTATATTTAGGTCTTGTACTTATTTGTGTTGGACATCTACTTTGTGTGGTGTGATAACTCTATTATATTCAGTTTCTTCCTTTCATCTGACTCCATATCATGCTCTATCTTTCCTAGACTTGTGTTTGAGATATAGAGTTGAGATGTTATGTTATACCTCCGTGCGGAGATGACAGGTTTATATATCTTGTTGTTAGACGTTAGATGTTATAGATGACCTATACAGCGTTCTACCGCCGACACTGCGACGTAGGCTGGACGTACCCACGTTCTCGTGCCCCTAATCAGGGTACGGGTCGTGACAGGAGGAGGGGAGGCGCCCCCCTATCTCTCCGGTGGTGGGGACGGGCGGGCGCCGGCGGAGGGAGGATGGGGGGGGGTCGGGCGCTCGTCGGCGATGGGAGGAGGGGGGTCGGGCGCTCGCCGGCGGAGGAGGAGAGTGGTGGGGGTCGGAGGGGCGGGGGGCCCGGGTAGGTGGGGCGGGGGGGGGGGGGGGTAGTTTAGTAATTTTTTTTATTTTTTTTTTGGAAAAAATGTGAATAACGGTCATTTTTAACAGCCACTTGACGGAAAGGGCCTTTCTGAGCAAAAGTAGAATCTAGGGAGGTCCATACTGCTTAAGTTTTCTAAAAGGTCTTATTTTGCTAACGAGGCAAATCTAAGAAGGGTTTAAATGCACTTTACCCTTCTAAAATATTATATACTAGATATATTCAACTCGTATAAAACTTGTATATGCGGGCTCCCTCCCTCCTCTCATTATGTTGGACTCATGTATATATGCAATCTATTCTAAATGTCTTTTAATTAAATTTTTATGTACTTCAGAAAGAGCAAACGTCAAAAAAAGAATAAATTATATTTTATTTGACTTTTTTTATACGTAAATATCTAGTTGTCCTCGTTAAATTTAACGAACAATTTTAGTTAGTAATGTTAGATGAAGTCATATTTGAAAAAAAAAATTATGATAAAATCAAACTTTTTTCTAGTATATATAATAATTTATTTTGTTATATATACCCCCGCCTTAAATTGGTTCAATAAAAATATAAAAAATAAAAAATAAAAAATAAAAAGGTTATTACACTCACTATTCTTAAGTTTTGAATTATAACACGGAATACCCCTTTTTAAAAACAAATTATACATATCATCCCCATATTTAATGTTTATTATACATACTACTCCTACTTCAAGATAAAAATAGTTACAAGAGCATCATTAGTAGTTTGGACTCTCAAATGCAATTTGGGGTCCAAAATTTCAAAAAGAGAAAAATATAGAATGTGTTGGATTTGTACGAGAATAGTAGGAAATGATAAAGAGCTCCGGTCCCAAAGTTGTGTGGTCAAAATTTGATGTGGAAAAAAAAATAATGTGAAATCTAGAATATAGAAAGTTGGACTTCAAATTGGGACTTACTATTCTACAAAATGAGTTCCTACAATTTAGAATCTAGAAATTGGGAGGCCCAACTCTTAGCACCTATAGATAGGGTGAGACCGAAATTGTAGAAATTGGAACTATATGACTTACTATTCTACAAAATGAGCTCTTACATTCTAAATCTAGAATCTAGAAAATGGGATGAGCCTTACTAATGATGCACTAACACTAACTATTCCTTTTTTTTTGGGGGAAAAAAAAGACCAGTACAATAAGTTTAAAAGTAAGAATAATTTATAACACTAACTATTCCTGATTTTATTTTTTTTGGAAAAGAATGACCAGTACAATAAGTTTAAAAGTAAGAATAATTTATAACACTAACTATTCCTATTTTTTATTTTTTATTTTTAAAAAATAACCAGTATAATTAATTTAAAAGTAGAAATAATCCGTATTATAAAATCAAAACTTAGAAGTAGCTATTGTTAGTCACGACCCAAGTTTAGTCACCAGGCCCCAAAAGGCCTCTAGCTAGGGGTGCAACTCGGGCGGGTTGGATCGGGTTTGAGTTCAACCCGAGCCCAACCCGATGAATGATAAGTCTAGCTCGAGCCCAAATCCAACCTGATCTCGGGTTGAACATATGAAGTCCAAGATCGAGCCCGGAGGAAACTCGGGTTGGGTTGGGTCGGATCCATCGGGTTTGTCGGACTCTAATGTGATATTTAAAATAATTTAAAATAAGATTAATATTATACACATAATCAAATAACAAATAAACACCAATCATTACAAAATACAAAAAATTAGGAGGAGTTGAAGAGTTTGGGTTGAAAAATTTAGAATATATATTTTTTATTTAAAAAGTATGAAATAATAATAATAATAAAAATAATATATATATATCGGGTTTCGGGTCATTTGGGTAATCCGACACATGAATCCGAGCCCAATCCGATTTTGATCGGGTTCAAATATCTTAATCCGAACTCAAGTCCGAATCCAAGTATCTTCAACCCTAACCCAACCCATTGACGGATTTACTCGAACAGGCTCGGGTTTAGCCCGCCCGAGTTGCACCCCTACCTCTAGCCTGGCACCAGCACACGAGGAAGGCTGCTCCAAGTACTATTCTATTAGCCCCCCGACCTCTGTTTAAATTGCACTTCAGGGATTCTTCTCTTCCCCCAAATTCTCAAATCCGCGGAAACCGATCCGAATCCTCTTATCATTCTAATTCCATCAAACGCTCGGAACCCTAATTCTCAAGGTACTGATCGCGCAACGATTTCCTCTCTTTCGCTCTTCGATTCCCTCATTGAAGTCTCTAATTGTACTCTCGCTGAGAACTTGTTACCAAATTTACTATTTTTTCGGGTGCAATGTGATTTTGTTGTATGGATTGTTTGGTGAATGGTTCTGTTCTTTAATAAGCATTCTGCAAATTTGGGAGTACTATGACTCTAAATGACGTCAATTGTGAAACTTATGTCCCGCCTGTGACAATGCAGCTTAGGGAGGGCTCTCGTGATTTTTTTTTTTTTTTTGCTGTCTTAACCGACATAAGTGAGCTCCTTAGTTGGATCAATATATATTTTGGATTTTTTTTTTTTTTTTTTTTTTTTTTTTTTTTTTTTTTTTTTTTTTTTTGGGTTAGAAAACAATGAGGTTTTGGTAAAAACATGCTTTTCATTTTGAGCCATGACCCAAGTTGAGTCATTTTAAAAATATGCTAACACCTCCATGTTGTCAAAAGGAGCAATTTTTATTCTTTTAAACCAAACACATTCATGTGCTACATTTTGAAAAAATAAGCTCTAGAAAACCACCCTAATGGTTATAGATGTAGGTACCTGTTATTAATCTTTAAAGTTTCATGTGGTTAGTTAATTCGTATTCTTTTGCACAAGGGACGATCTTTGTAGATTTAGAACTGCATATGACCTCCTTAGAACTTGAAGGATGCGTTGCCCGTTGTATAAGCTTGATCCATGTTTTAGTTTTATTTGTTTTGGAGTTATTTTAATCATGAGGCTAATTTTGTGGCATGTACTATGTAGTTCACACTGATCCAAACACGCACTTTTGAGTAGACTATGTAATTCAAACTCGAATGGGAGAGAATTATCATAATTACAGCAATTCTATATCCTGGATTACTTTCAGTGTTTTTTTTTTTGGATACAAAAAACTAAATAGAATTTTCAGATATCTCAATTGGTAAAACTTGAAGTAATTTCATCTACATTTGTTCCTCCCGGCGAACGCTCGAAAACTAACTTGAAGTAATGAATTTTTTTTTTGGATCGCGAGACGAAAAACTCCCGGTAGGGTAGCGATGCACTAATACACCCTTGTTGATGATCCTCCACTCCAAGAGCATCTAGGGTTCCTTGGGATCAAGCTTTCCGAAGTCCCTTTCCATCAATGGACTCATGACTCACTTATATAAATTATCGTTCGCATCGACGATGTTTATATAATACATTTTGATATCTTGCACCACTTTTATGTTGATAGTGTTGGCATTGGACTCTAACAAGACCAATATGGTTTGCTTCGGACCGGGTTCGGTTCAAAGGGGTCCATCCCCATGTGGGTCAGTCCAATATGATAGTGCACCCATTAGGGACTCTTAAATGCCTATTTATCGAGGGGTTTTCTCATGTGGAAAAAATCCTAACATATATACTTGCCTCTTAAGTTACTGCTCCACTTCCTTCTTTCCTCTTCTCCTTCCTATGTAGGAGCTCCTCTCCAGGGCGGAAAACAAGAAGTTTCCTCATATAGGATTCTTCACAACTGTGTCTTAACACTTCGTAGGATTAGTTTGTAAGAGAAGTTCGGTTCAATCACGCATTGAAGTTAAACCGATTCCGCTCTACCTTCAATACCAAGATTTTTCTATGATCTACATATGATATCATAGCCTTCGTGGCCTCTCATCCTTTGATGAATTAGGTCTTAGAAATGCTAAAAGATCTAGGTTTCATGTAGTGATGATCTATTGATTATTTAGATGCTAGAAATCTAGGATTTTAATTATTTCTATCAATGCATGCATGGGGTGACGAGATTTATTATCATGATTGTGCCCTAAAATCTAGGGGTTGAGATATTGTTGTTGATTATATATATATATATATATATATATATATATATATATATATATATATGTGTGTGTGTGTGTGTGTTTTGGTTTACACTCCCACCATAATTGGAAGGAATAATCCGCTTTCCCGTGGGATCGAACCCACTCAGCCATGATGCGTTATGTCTCCACATGCTAGCCACTGGAGCCAGGAGGTATATATCTTTTGTGTTGATTTATGGGGGTTGCCTATAGGTATATGGTTTTCAATCATGTGGATAATCTTACGCCCTAAATTTCTTTGTAGATTAGAAATGTTATAAGTTCTTAATAGTTGGTAAGCAGCGGATTAAATCACATCAACTCCTATAAGGGTTCGATGTCATTATGTTAATAAAAATGGCTTTGTGGTATGTCAACAAATTGGTCTACTACATTAACGAGAGTGCATACATTTAGGAATATAAAAGCAGAACAAAAGATGGAGAAACTGAAACTCAACGATAATTTTTTGGAATTGTGATTGCGATTACTGTCATCTTTTTGAACCTTCTTGCCAATGGCAACAGAGCCGGACTGGCCCGACCCCACATTGGGGGTCAAGTCCTTGTCCCTATCTCCCAAGCATCCGACCACTCGGCCTTACTTGGGTTCGGGATGGCTTTGGATAGGTCCACAAATCTACTGTTTTGTCATGAAACTTCTAATCAGTTATAAGATAGTCTGGTTACTAATACGTAAGCAATATAGAGAACTGCAGGCAAAGCGGATAGTCTTAAAATAAAATATGCATGCAAGCTATCTTAAATTTCGGATTTATATAAGAATAGATATCTTCACATTTATTCTAATAAACTTTTCTTGCTGTACTTTAAGAAGAGTATTAGACGACTATTTATATCCCAAGGCATGGGTAGACTTTCCTTCGCCGCCCCTTTGAACTAATTGATGTCTTTGACAAGAGATATATGGTTTCTTTTCTTGTTTTCTGTTGACTTTGTGTATAGTTTTAATTTTATTCATTCACTAAGATATCTTTGACTGAGTGGTTTTCATGTTTTAATACTTTGTAAGGTTAAAATGAATCTACAACATAACATACAGCCTAAATCTTCTATGAATGGATTTGCCCATCGGAAAGTAGATAGAGAGACAGGGGCAAAGCCTGAGACTAAGATACACTCTGGGAAGTTAGCTTCTGGCAATTTTGGGACTTCAGGTGAAGATTGAAAGCGTCTTCTTTTGCGTTTCATTTTTCCATCTAACAGTCTACTATAATCTTTAGTTAATGTAGTCAGAGCAGGAGGTGTGGTAAATCCTTCACGCGATCGCTTGATATATGTTATGACATCTTTTATTGGTCTCCCCGTTGATGTACATGTCAGAAATGGATCTATAATTTCGGGAATTTTTCATGCAACAAATGCAGAAAAAGATTTTGGTACGGTTCATGTTCTGTTGTGCATGCTCTACAACTTTTCTAGTTTTCGTGGTGAATTGTATCATAGTTGTTTCTTTCTTGTGCGCTTAGGAAGCACTTCTCTTTTGACTTCCTTTTCTTACCATTACTTCTCATAAAATTTTACTTACTACTTTCAGGAATCATATTGAAGATGGCCCAAGTGATTAAGGACGGCTCTGTCAGAGGGCAAAAGCCCACTCCTGTTACTGTCAAGAAGCCTCGGGATATGTTTATACAATCAAAGGATCTATTTCAAGTTGTAGCAAAGGTTCTACTATGTTCCTTTGCTGGTTGCATTGCATCTGACTGATTCTTTAGAAATTGAATGCTAAGTTGTTAATCCATTTTTTATTGTTGACCTATATAAGATCACGTATACCGGCCATGAGATTAAGTTATTTTTTAAATGATGTGGCAGTATTCTTCAAATCATCCTTCTGCTAGAGTTCTTTGTGACACTGAACAATGTCTTTAATCAATCTTCAGGATGTACCATTAAATACTGAAGAATTCTCAAATGGGCATGCAAATGAAAGGCGTAAGGATCTTATGATTGACTCAGCCATATCACATTCACATCATCTGGCGGTGGAGAGGGAGCTGGAACGTTGGACTCCTGATGTTGATGACCCAGGATGTCCTGAACTTGAAAATATTTTTGATGGAACATGGAACAGGTTAACTTGTAACTTAATAAGAAAAGCTGGTCTTAATGTCATTAATTGCTTAGATATTCTATCATGAATTGAGTAGTAACTGCCGGCTTTAACGTTTCGTACCTCTTGTTTTGCTTTTCTTCTTTTGTGTTCTGCTTCAGTATTCAAGTCATCTTTAATGTGAATGATCATTATCTTTTTGAACATTTTGGATATTCTATGCTCAAACTCCTCAAGGGTATGCTTGGATTGAGGAAAAAAAAAAGAAGAGGAGTTAAGTGGGGTTAGGTGAAGGGAAGTTAAGCGAGGGGAAGGGAGTGAATACTTGTAACCTTATTTGGATTGGAGGGAGAGTTAAGTGGGGTGTATTTAATAACTCTTGCTTGTATTGGAAGTTTTGAGTGGGAGGAGGATTAGTAAAAATACAATAACCAAAATACCCTTATTACATGTAAAGGTATATTTTTGATTGTGTTAGATATTAAAACTTGTCAAAATATCTTCACAAATCTGATACCTATGTAAAAAAATAACTAGAATCCATACACAATAAAATTAAGTAACATGAGCATTATAGACTTCTACCGTTTAGAAGTAAGCCAAGTTCATATCATTACAACCATAAAAAACATAGCCCTTTTTTTATTTTATTTTTAGTCTTATAATTTTCATCGATGAGTAATAAGAGAGAGCGATAAGGGACGATGCACCTAGACGACAAAAAGCCAGGAAGATGGAGCAACAAATTGAAAGAAAGAAAAATGGAAGAGAGTGTCACGATATTTATATGACAAACAAGAGGTATTTATGACCTTTTAAACAACATTCTCTCACTCCCCCGCCCACCCCCACCCCCACCCCCAACCATTTGGGGGTTGATAAAATGGACAAAAGAAGGTTAAACAAATCCTCACTTAACCCTCTATGACTCCCTCTCATAAACCCCCATCATCAAACCAAGCAGAATTTTTTTTCCCCGACTTAACTTCCCCTCACTTAACTCTCTCCACCCTCAATCCAAGCAGACCTAAACCTTTTTCTATACACTAATTTCTAACTGACAATTATTAATCAGCCTTTCCTGGCTATGATGTTTACATTATGCTTTTGAAACACTTTGTTATTTTGCAAATGACCGAAACATTATAGATTCTAAATATAAAAGGGACTGCTGGTCTCTAATTTTTGATGATTGGTGTTACTCATTGTTAATTACCCTTTTGTATCTAAGTAATTAGTGTATCCTATCTATAAATTCTTCTCGACTTCAATATGCTTTCTCTACTTTATGTTTAGGAATTGGGATCAGTTTCAGACTAATGAGGCTTTGTTTGGGGTAAAAAGTACATTTGATGAGGAACTCTACACAACAAAGCTTGAGAGAGGCCCCAGAACAAGTGAGCTTGAATTAGAAGCTTCAAGATTAGCCAGAGAAATAGAAGGGGAGGAAACCCATGATCTTCATTTAGCTGAGGTAATTCTTCTATGAGATCCTAGCAGTAAATATGTTTGAAACATGTTGACGTCATTTTAATTTTCTTAACAGGAAAGGGGCATGCAGTTTCATGAAGATTACGATCACGATGAGGAAATTAGATATTCAGCCGTGAAAAGAGAAGTTGATGTCAGCGGTTTTGTAGAAAGTGACATTTCATTTTGGATCCCTGTAGTGCTGAAACCTTTGGGACCTCACATGGTTCTGCTGCTCATATCTCCTACTCTGATGTTGCAAGAAATAACTATGTGAGCAGAGAACATACATCATCTACTATGGTATGGCCCTCATCTCATCTCCCTCCTCTGGAACTCTTTTTGATGTTTAGATAATGCTGTATTCCTCTTTTTCCAAATAGTGTTACTCATGTATCCTATGCGTTCGGTATCCTTGAAGGTAGTTCGAATTTGATCAATTTAGAATGTTGCAGTGTGTTTGGACCTTTCTTTTGTAAAGAAGAGACATTTTACTATTGACTTAAATTTGACTAAAGTAGGCAAAATGGGTGTGATAGAAGTAGGGAGGTCTTTTCGACAAATGATGATAATTTTTTAATCTCTTTTCTTTATAGAAGATAACACGTACTATTAACTAATATTTTATGGTACTTTCTTCGTTATTGGTGTATTTCTTAGTCATCTTGATCAACACTTAACATGACATGATGAATACCTAATGCCTTTGATGGTTTAAGCTGATACCGGTTCCTCATTAGCATAGCATTATGCCTCTCTCTTCAACTTTGATTGTCACAACAATTAAAAAGAGTATATTACTAGTGCACTTTGTTTTTGGTGATTAAAAATGTCTAGTTGGTACATGCAGTTAAGTCGACAAAATGGATGTTATAAAAGTAAACCAACCTTTGTTTTGTGACGAATGGAGGAGTAGGCAGGATAATGGGGCCAAATTGGAATGGATATTATAGGGAAGAGATTATGTCGAGAGAAAGCTCTATGATTATTTAGGTGGGAGAGAGGATAGAATACATCTTCCTCAGATTGAATAGCCAATGTGAGAAGCAGCTAACAAGGTTCTGTAATTATTGGATAACGTGGAAATATCTCATCAAGGTGATATGGAGAAAGCTCTTAATGGGTGTGATAAGAGATTTTGGGGGTAATATTTCTGATAAGATTGATGCTAATTGTATTTTCTTTAAGCATTCTATGATTATTTAGCTTGAAGAAAGGATAAAAATACATCTAGCTAATGTTAGAAGAAGCTAACAAGGTCAAATTGTTGATAATGTGGAAATATTTCATCAAGGTGACATGGAGACGGCTCTCATTGGGTGATGCGAGATTTTGCGGGATAATATTTTTGATAAGATTGACATTAATTGAATTTTCTTTAGGCTTATAGGAGCTTCTGACTGAAGTTTATCCCCCCTTAAGAAGCACATCACAGAATAGTTAGGAATTTGATTGAAGATATGAGGCCCTTATATCTGATTGTTTCCTTCTTTTGATTTGCCAAACTTCTGGAGAAGGATGCTTTGATCTTCTTGATGAACTTTATGATGTTGGATCTTAAGTGGCTAACAATTATGCTACTATTACTCTTATTCTAATGTGTCAGGTGGAGTTAAGATTTCACACTAGACCTATTTTGGAGCATATGCGAGTGTTTGTAAAGTTTCAGGTAATAGGTTGAGGATGCTGAATTCGATAGATTGGTGGACAATGCTAAATCAGTTTTCTTAGGGTTAACCTCCTTTTTGATGCCTTTGCTTTTATCTAGGAGATTATTGGCAATTGTATCTAATTTGGGCTTACTGGGTTATGCCTGAACTTGCTTTTGCTAAGACATGTGACACGTTAGATTTGAATTTTCTAGTTTGGGGATAAAGGACTTTCTTGGTTTCCTTTATGCTCTCTTGGAGGGATTTCTTCTGAATCCTTTGGATTCTGCTTCATTGTAGAAGAGGACCAAGGGATGGACTTCCTTTTTCTTTTCTTTTTCTGGTTGCCGTTGTCTCCAAACGGACTTTAGATCTATTGTTTCTTCCTGACTCATCTCTGGTTTAGGAGCCTCTGTTATGTAAGGTGGTGTAATAACTTTGTGGATATTTTTATGTTTTGTCAGCCTGATATTGGCCAGCTTGATGTTCTGAAGTTGCTGCTCTACGGTTGCGACTTGTTTTCTTGTCCAAACATCAAATTTTGCTAAAGCTATTTCTTCAGCCATTGTTTTGCTAGTTGGATTGCTACCACCTATATACAAAGCAAATCCTTCCAAAGTTGTCAGCTTTCTCTCCCCCTATGAGCCACAGGCTGCCAAACCTCAAGTTGTGATTAGGGCCGGTCCCGGTTAGGGTAGGGCTGGGCCGGACCGGTCCGGTTCGGCGGCTGGGCTGGGCTACGGGCCGGACCGCGGCCCAGAAAACCGGGCTGAACCGGGCTTGGTTCGGACCCGGACTGGACCGGAGGGAGTAGCGGGTCGGGCCAGGTCCGGCCCGATTTATTTGGAAGAGCCCAGCCTGGCCTAGTGACCCGGTTAGGGTAGGGCTGGGCCGGACCGGTCCGGTTCGGCGGGCGGGCCGGACTACGGGCCAGACCGTAGCCCAGAAAAACCGGGCTGAACCGGGCTTGGTTCGGGCCCGGCCCGGACCGGCACGGCCTGATTTTATTTGGAAGAGCCCAGCCCGGCCCAGTGACCCGGTTAGGGTAGGGCTGGGCCGGACCGGTCCGGTTCGGCGGGTGGGCTGGGCTACGGGCTCGGGTGGGCCGGGCCGGTCCACCTATCTTTTTTTTGGTTTTTTTTCGTTATTTTTTTTATTTAAATTTTTTTTGTTTTTGTTTTAAATTTAATGTTCTTTCGTTTACTTTTAATTTGTTTTAAGTTTATTTTGTTATTTTGTTATTTTTAGTTTCTTTGTCTTTCTAAGTTTTAAATTTATGTTTAATTTTTTTGTTTTATTTTTCTCTCCTCCTTTATCCGGGCTTGAGACCGGCAATGCAAGCTTGCTTGTCATGGACAGAGTTAAATTTTTTTGTTATATTTTGTTATATTTTATTATTTTTTAAGGTTTTTTTGTTTGTTTTAAATTGTGTTATTTTTAGTTGTTTTGTTTTTGTTTTAAGTTTTTTGTTTTAAGTTTTTTTTTTCCTAATTTTGTTTTTTTTGTTTGTTTTAAGTTGTTCTTTTCTTTTGTAAGTTCTTTCTTTCTGTTGTTTTGTTTTTTTTTTGTTTTTTTTGGGATTTTTGTTTTAAGTTTTATTTCTTTTGTTTTGTAAGTTTACTAATTCATACCTTTGAGTCATTTTTCTTCTTCGATTCCAGAAGCTTCACCCATTGTAAGCGATTCAAAGTTCAGCTCGTTGATGTCAGCCTCTTCATCTCTTTGGTTTTGGGTTCTTTTATGTGCTAAAATTCATTCTTAAACACATACACAAGCTTCCAAGATATCTGGCTTCAACCGGCTCCTCTTTATGCTCAAAATCCTTGATCCTGCACTAAAACAAGACTCCGATGCTATCCTGGACAACGGGACCATTAGTAGATCACGTGCTATGGTAGAAAGTACATAAAATCTTTTGTCGTATTTTTTTCACCATTCTAAAATGGTGAAGTGATTTGAAGATTCTTCTTTTTCATAAGAACTTAGATATAAAGACAACTCTTGAGTGGGTTGGGAAGAGTGTTTTTGTTTCTTCCTTTTTAGTATACGACTGACGTGGTCGACTAAGCCAGAGCTAGTAGTAGTACCCACTTGAGTTGGTCGGGTCGACACAACTTTGTCTTCATAAAGCATTACTAATCTTTCCAACACTACCTTCAGTTCCACTTTCAAGTCAGTAACATCAACATCCATGTTTTATGCATAGTCATCTAACAAAGCCTCTACGCCCCCTAAATTGATCGTAGGATTAAAAATGGAAGCCAAACAATATAAAAGGGGTACATCATCCCAATATTTATTTAATTTAGCTTCCATTCTTTTTACAACATATTCAAAATTAGGAACATTTCTATATTTAGAAAATAAGTAAGACATGTTACAAAGTTTCCGTAAAGTTAAACAAGAAGTGGGATAATAAACACCAGAAAGAGTACATGTAGCATTGTAAAAAATTTCTGACAATTCACAAATAGAAGAAGCAACTATCCAATTATCTTCAGTTACTCGATATTTAAAATTGTGATCCATATTGCAAAAATATGTAATAGCATCCTTAAAGGGAATTGCGGATTTCAGCACTAAATATGTCGAATTCTATCTATGTGGTACATCCTTAACAAATATTCTAAAACAAATACTAAAATGTGCACATGTGGCTTTAAAAGCTTGTTGCCTACCTGGAGACGTGTTCAAGCTGTGTAAACGATGTCTAAGAGTCTCTAAATGTGTACTAAAAAATTCAAGACATTCTTTTACAACTAAGTCAATAATGTAGCAAGCACACCTAACATACAATAATCTACCCCCTAAAATGGGCTGAAATAGTAAAGACAATGAAGATATAGCAGAATTATTATTACTAGCATTATCAAAAGATACAAATAATATTTTATGATGAATATCAAAGTCACGCACTGTTTTGAAATAACGCCTGCAATTACAGAGCCCGTGTGTAGAAATTTCAACGTTTTTAAACAGATGATGCGTTTTTGCAATATCCATTGTGAATCTATGTAGTGTACCGTGATACAATATAAGCATAACTTTGCTTACTTGTCCAAACATCAGAAGTAATAGCTATTTTACTAACATGCGACAAACTTTCTTTTAAAGCAACTTTCATTTCATTAAAAATTCTCTTAGTCTCTTTTCTAGCAGCGCCTCTAGTTGTAATGTCCCGCTTCGCACGGTGCATTATGATGAGTCGTTGACTCGAAGAGTTGCGTTGACCCGATGAAGTATCAATGTGAATCGATGCAAAGCCTAAGTTCGGTTGGAACAAAGTATTGACTTCGATTGATCTGGTGTGCAGGCTATGCTTTTACGCTGGACGATAAAGGTCGACATTTTTGCCTTAATAGAAATGGTGTTCGCAAAACCAAATCGTCGCTTTGCAACGGATTGTGGCATGGGCGCGATAGGCCGAATCAATCGAATAGCTCAACGGAGTGGCTAAGTCAAAAGAGTTAGCCGCGCAACCAAGTTATGGAATCGAGCCGCATCAGCTCGGCAAAACGACAAGGCATATCGGCTTAAGGTGGGCGGGTTCTTGACTCTCTCCCTATTCCTTCACGTCTAATAAAATATAACCTTGTATGCGTAAGTAGCTATTGAGTTAGCGAGCATGGATTGGTAAATTATGTCGGATTGGATGAAGTCTCATAGGAATTGTCGGGAATTGATTTGGCTCCGCGATAGGATATAGCATGGTTCGTTGTAACTGTCCCTCGTTGATGATCTTCAATTATCGAGCGTAGTTTCGGGACAGATGACCCTAGAAGACTTGACCGCCAAATCAAGTGAATGTTGAAGTCCCATATGATGACCAATGAAGTCGCATAAGAAATTTCGTTGAGGATGAAAGAGGATGTAGTGCATGTTGAGGATAAGTCTAAGCGAGTGAGTATCGTGTTTTGTAAGTTAGCGAGTAGCCTTCGACTAGAATAATATGGTCAGAAAAGAAAATTTATGATCGATCGGATAAGTACGTAAATAGACTTGGTTGGTCGATGATCGAATAGATGTTGAGGAACGTACTTAGCATAAGGATGCGGTAAGGCGATGCAAGAATTCTGCAATGCGCGAGAGTGACGAATAGTAGAATAACCCTAAGAGTTGTGTCGTAGATCGGTTTGAGTAACGGTTAGGCTATGTGTGTGTGTTTGAGCGCGCGATCTATGTTACGAAACGAACTAATTGGGATTGATTCAAAGATTAAGGAATTCCTATTTGATCAAGAATCGGAGATGGACGTATCGTAAGAGACCTTGGGTCGGAATGATTGTCGTCTTTGAGCATCGTAGAATTAAGTTGACCTCTTGTGTCGGGAGAGATTAAGCACGATGTCTGGATAAGTTACCTAGCGGGGTAGCCCCAGACGCGAAACGTAGATAGTTCGAGAACGTGGATCATGTTGGAATAGTTGCGTGCGATACATATTACGGATTGTAGGCAAGGAGAGTTGGACATGTCGGACTTAGTCCATGTCATTGAGGCCAAGTGTTATGAATGACTGGATGAAAGACTTGAGTGGTGCGAGAGATAGGAAACGGTTGGACGAGTAGGCGTTGCGGAGAATTGTTGCGATCGGATGCGCGACGACTTAATGCAATGCATGCGTTAGATGGCCGGCGAGAAATTTATAGGATCGAAGTGACAGTTTTGAGTTAAGTTACATGCAGAAATGTTTGGAAGAGGATCACGTGTTATGGGATAATGCATACGAGAAATATTTTGAGAATATGCGCTAAGATTTGACTAAGACGAGTATGGAATGACTGGTGTTTGAGGATTTAAGTTGAGCCTATTGTTTATTCCGATATCCTACAACTGAGCTTGGCTGAAATGCATATATTGGTGGGACGTCTAAAATATGTGTATGATCCAAACTAAGTTGTATGATTCCAACGATAGTAGCACGAGATCGTGAAACGATCTAGCGAAATACTTGGTTTGAGTGTTAGTTTCGGTTCGAGGACGAACCTTGTTTTGAGTGGTATATTATGTAATGTCCCGTTCCGCACGGTGCATTATAATGAGTCGTTGACTCGAAGAGTTGCGTTGACCCGATGAAGTATCGATGTGAATCGATGCAAAGCCTAAGTTCGGTTGGAACAAAGTATTGACTTCGATTAATCTGGTGTGCATGCTATGCTTTTACGCTGGACGATAAGGGTCAACATTTTTGCCTTAATAGAAATGGTGTTCGCAAAACCAAATCGTCGCCTTGCAACGGATTGTGGCATGGGCGCGATAGGCCGAATCAATCGAACCCGATGGGAGGTCGGGTTAGTGCGGGCCGGGTTTTTTTCGGGCCGGTCCGGGCATTTCTGGCGGCGGTTTCGGTTAAACCGGACCGAATCACACCTTGAGCCAAACCTCCCTACGATTATTCTCAGGCCTTATGGTATGTTACAGAAATCCTCGCTGCTTCAAAAGACGATAGCATCCAAGTTGTTAGGTTGGTCTTGGTTGATGACTGCAAAGTTTTCATGTATCATGCTACTTCCTTTGTTGCCTATCCAGGTTAGAGATATATTGGATGCATTGGAAGTAGTTTACTTTGTTATTTTTCCTTGGAATGTAAGGTAGTTCGGACTTGCAGTGTAGTGCCCCGTCCCGCTCAGTCAATCGGAGGAATCGAAACGCCGACGGCATTCGGACAGCCTTGCAATGGCTTGCTCGGAGACATCGCTCGGTCGAGGCGACCCCTCGCTCAGGTGGGGTAGTTTCGGTGAACTCGTCTCATCTTAGCCTTCACATAATAAATCGCATGTTTTCAACTTGCACAAGTAGGCTCGATAATAAAAGAGACGAATCCACATAGATAAGAGAATAATTTCGACGGGTCGAATTGAGTTAGAATATGGAAAGGTTTGACGGTCGGCTTAGAGTTGGTGCACGACGTGCTTTGAAAATGACACTCGGTCCTTCGTTCCGTGGCTTGGGAGAAGGAAAAGTTGGTCTTCACCACATGCTAAGAGTTGGCCTAAGTCATAGGCGTCGCCCGCATAAACGCTTCATAAAGCATGCACGGTCCCATCGTCCAAGGCTTGACGCAGTCCTTGTTCGTCAAGTTGTTGCACGATTAAGTTAGGCTGAGTTATGATAGGCTATTTCTAAGCATTGTCCCACGTTTTCTACGGTTGTCGATATTACTTGGTTTCACGATCATATAGAGTATGACTTGGGCGGTGATGTCGCATAGAGTTCAAGTTGGTTTAAGGCACGATGTCATGGACTTAGTATTTTTAAGGCACGGACCACGGTTGATTAAATTGAGTTGGAAGGAGGGCTTTCAAATAGTCGTTCCTGAGTCGAATAAAATGATAGGACAAGAAGGAAGAATGCTCGCGACCATAGGTCGTCGAGGCGGTCTCAGATGTGAGAAGTATTGAACTAGGCTCCGAAAGAGATGGTAACACTAGAGGTAGAATGACTGTGTGAGACGTCAGTTTGAGTCGAGTCTTGCATGGTCATGGACAACTTGTCGACAAGGTGAGTTTGTTTCTCGAACGGCGACCAGGCGGCCAACGGGACCGTTTCGATAGAGACATTATTAGCAGTGCTGGATGACCGCACGGATTAGCGAGGATTTGCAGCGGAGCTCGCTACTCGCGCTGGCAAAGGACGTCCGTCTAACAAATGCTACGGAGTCCAGGATAGCGTTGGACGTTAGTGACCAGTTCATATAGATGAGTCAGCATGGCGGCAACCCGCATGTGTGGCTTTGGATTGAGTCGAGTTGAATGTGTGTGTACAGTTAGAACACAATGTTGGGCCTAAGGTTTGGCTTCAACGTAGGCGGCGTGTTTCGGCACGAGATGTGACGTCGAGTCTTAAATTGTTGACATATAAGTTACATGAGTTGGATTTGAGTCGTTTCGAGTTTAAGTCAGGAAATGCCGCAAGACAAAGTCGGTTGGGTGACAATAAGTTCACAAGTCTTGATCGAGTCAGTTTGTGATTAAAGTAGAAAGGGCCGCGTGGCGGCGATATGGTTAAGTCACACTGAGTTTGCGAGGCACGACCCCAATATGGATTGTAGCACGGTTACATGGGAATTGGACACTATCATGTAGTTGCGTCTCTGATTTTGGGCCGAAAGGCAGGCACGACTTGATAGGTTAACGTTGTTGGGTTGACGTTGTTGTTGCAAAGCACGGAATGGTCTTCAGACACAAAATATGCCAAGGCGTCTGTCCTAAAACTGATTTCTAAGGCAAGACTAGAAAGACAATACAAAGGGACTATGTTACACAAAGTAAATGAACGTGTTGGTTTCGTATGGGTGGGCGATGAGCTCATTCCACCAGTACAGTTGAGTACTGACACCCGCAGTGTTTATGTGCAGGCACAGGTAGAAGTTCGTGGTGCGGAGCTCGCTTGGATGCGTCGAGGCACGGAGTTCCTTGGCGATTCGAGACGTGCGACCGCGTGGAGTCGGGACTTATACGGGACATAATATATGGACATCGCCTTCCGAAGCATCCGCTGGTTCAAGACTTGTATTGAGAGATGAGAGAGAGCTGAGTGACTTGTAATGTGAGAAGAGTGAGCTTGAGTGACTTGTAATCTTGGCCTTGCGCCCCATTGTAATCCTTGTTTCAATATCAATAAAATACATCTTTTGAATAACTTGTGTTTTGCTTCAAATTTTCGCTGCTATTATTCAATGTCTCTGCTTGAGACTTCTGTGCGACGACCCCGTCGCAGCCGCTGCAATCGGCCGTTATGGAACCTGCCTTGCACGAGCGCAATCTAGGCTCGTGCGGCA
Source organism: Iris pallida (assembly GCA_029216955.1). Lineage (NCBI taxonomy): Eukaryota > Viridiplantae > Streptophyta > Magnoliopsida > Asparagales > Iridaceae > Iris > Iris pallida. Next base: position 116,008 of record JANAVB010013809.1, on the reverse strand, counting down.
TCACGCCTTAACGAGGACGATCGCTCCTACGGGAGCGGGACGTGACATGCAGAAAGCCTGGCTGGAGACAGTCATATAGGCATGGGTTCAGAGTTTCATAATTTTTTCCTTATAGCCCGAATTCTGTCCCAGACGTGAGCCAAACCAGGATGACAAATAAAGGCCCTATTTGTGCATGAGCCTGAAAACATTTAACAAGATTTTCTAAACATGTTACGGGTTATAGTTTTATCCAGAATAAGCCTTTTTGAATAAAGGGAACACAGTCTGTGATTATGCTTCTTTCATTTTGAAACAAAATATCTAGCATTATGCAGAAACAGGTTTAAATTATGAACCGTTAATATATCATTTCTACATAAGCTTTGTATTATGTTAATACTTGCCAAGGGTTACATAAATAAAGCTTCTTTGGGATTGTTCCTTGCCTCTTGTAGAAATACACACCTAAACCCCAAAAGCATTGTGGCATCAAGGTTGAAGCTGGTAGCACATGCAAACCTTGTTCTTATTGGATATATACTTCCGAGTGGTCAACTGCTGCTTTGTTCTCTTTCTTGTTCCTGCTGCTATAAGTACTGCAAATTTTGGATGTTGATTCTGTTATCCAGATAGGAGGATTGTGGAGGTGGCGACCTCGGTTAAAACATAGATCTTCTTAGGTGCAGACACTTACATGGAGGGTTAAAAATAGAATAATTCGGAGATGGACTTTGGAAGGACTTTTTCCTATTAAGTCTTTCGATTCTTTGGAAATGTACATGCCTTTGAAGGCAAGGGTTTTCATTTGGTTGGCCCTAAATGGCTGGTTGAGTACTATTGATATTCCGAGGAAAGAGAAGTCGAGGCAAAAATGTGTTTTTTGCAAAGATTTAGAGGATTATATTACCCATACTTTTCTGAAGTGCATATTTTTAGATCCAGATTGTTCCTTTTTTGAAATATCAATATGGTACTCAGGGATTTTCTTTTGATGTTATTCTCTATGCCTTTTGGGGAAATAAGAAAGATCCTTGATCAAATTCTATTGGGAATATGACTATGAACTGTTATTTGGGTTGTCCTGGATGGAATAGAAGCCAAGTGATTTTTGTAATAAAGTTGATTGTCTCTTGTTCTACTTGAAAAAATAATAGTACTGTGTAGATCCATTTAGGTGCTAGTCCTCTAGTAAAGGGGGGCAGAAGATGTGTTACTGGAGAAGGCTAACGGGAAGCTGACATGGAAAATCAGAAAATCCTTTTTGATATAGGAATCAGTAAGATGAATTAACATCTCTGAAATTCTTATTTAGTGATAAAATGCCTAGAAGGAATTATAACTTTGTATCTGGGAAGTCATTGTAGTGGAGGTAAGTGATGGCACTGCGTGGAGAAATCTAGTGTGAATCATTTGATAATAGGATTTCCTTAATATATGTTGTCGCCACTTTTTCCACAGTTAAATAATATTTTGATTTGACTTGTATATGTGAATTATGCCCATATGTATATCACTCTCTTTTTAAGAAGCTAATTGCATAGGTTTGGCAGGCCTGTTGCAGCTCAGTTGGTAACTTCTGCTGTCTTTGCTTGTACTGATTTGGTCATCCTGGTGGCTTATGCTGCGTATTTTTGCGGGTGTTATTCTTTTGGGACTTGGTTGTTAAGCACTGGTGTCTTTGTTTTGATATAAACTTATCTACTTCTAGCGTAGACTCGCCTCTGACACTTGCCCATTTTTATTTGTCAAACAAAAGAAGGGGGAGAGAGAGAAAAGAAAAACGAAAAGTAAAGTAGGCAAAGTGGAGTCTCTATGGAGATGTACTTCTGTTTTTATGTAGATCACTAATTCACTACAAAATCAAATGTTACTTATAATACCTTCTGTTAGAATATTGGTATTGAACGTTGTTAATGGATTAAGGATTCATGTGGGAGGTGACATATTAACTGAAGGATTCATTTATTACTTCTTGACGTTCAATTCATTATATTTGACTGTACAATTTTGTCATTTTCATGTAACTTATGTCAACAGAAGAGATGATTCGCATTCCATTTCTGGTGACCGTGACATGCATTTTTTTTAGCAATTATTGAAACTCTTATTACACTAGCCAGATATTGTAGATTATCATTGCATTATTCTGATATGCAGGATGAAGAGTCATCCTCTAAAATCCAATCTAATAAGGTGGCACATCTTTCTAGCTCTAATGTTCATGTCAAACCTTTGACAACTGACTTTATTGCAAAGAGTTCCCAGTTCACCAAAGAAGAAAGCAGGTTCGTTCCCCCATAAATTTTCTCCTTCTGATTGTTTCCCCGTGAGTACCACCTAAGAGTGGTTTGGTTGCTCTTTGTCATGCTATCCCTCAATCTGGCATTTGAAAGGTTGGAGGAGAAGCATATCAATGATCATTATGAAGAAAAGGGCTTTTCTAATGATTGCACAAGGACTGTGAGTTAATTTTCATAGAGTCTATCGCTCAAACTACTTGTTTTATACTCTTTAGACATTTTCGTTTGCATCCTACTTATTTTGTTTTCTTATGCAGTTACCTAAGGTGGCGCAAACATCAAATTCCGTTGGTAAGTATAATGCAGTATTCTTTACTAACATTACTCTTCTTTCTTTCATGGTTGATACCATTACAATGATTGGTTAATTATATTTTGTTAAAAAGGCATCCACGTAGTTTTTGATATTTTGGATGATCATGTACTTCTGTTTGTGAATACATAAACCATGACTTCTTACTTTATAATCAATCTTGCAGAAGTTCAATCTTCAACTGATGCAAAGCAACGATCCCCGGGTACTGAAGCATATGGTTCTTCATCTTCTGCTCTTGAAAGCAAGTGTTCTATTGGTGAATCTTCGGAAGCTTCAGTATCTATTGATTTCTCTGCTGCTAGTGGACATATATATCCCACTTTAGACACTGGAATGTCCAAGACATCCACTTCCAATCGTATTGGTGCTGGCAGAGCGACTAGTGATCCTGGTTTATCTCCAAGCTCTTCATTGGGAACATTGTCTTCCGAGAAATCAACACTAAATCCACATGCTAAGGTCGGATAATTGACAGCATCCAATTCACCTTTTTGTTTAATCTTGTGTTGTTTTACACACTTGATTTTACATACTTTTCACCTTTACCTGATTTTCTTCTTGATAATGATGCTATTTCACTTATACTTCTTTCTTTGCTCTTCTTTTGTCATCAGGAGTTTAAGTTTAATCCAAATGCAAAGAGTTTTACCCCATCTGCTTCATTTAAGCCACCTGTGCCGATGTCTGAAGGAGCTTTCTTTTATGCTGGTAACTTGTCTGATGTCCCACCTATGCACAATGTATCAATGGGTGTAGGGGTGAGAAGCACTTAACTCTTCCCAATTTACTGTTTTGTTTTGAAGTTCCTAACCTGACTATGTCAATTTGTCTATTTATTTAATACAATGCTTATGTGCACAGCTCATGACTTTATTCTGCACAGTTACTAATGAAATTATGATCCATATGTAGATTTCTTTATCTGATTTTAATATCGCTTGGAAGTCTATTATATCTTAGATTTCAACATGACAATAGGCCCCAAAGATATTTTTATTTAAATAAATACACTGACCCCCCCCCCCCCCCCCCCCCCCCCCCCCCCCCACCCTAATGTTTCATGAGTATTAAGGGGACTACCCCTATTCCGAAAATAATTACACTAACCACCCCTCTCCTTGATAAATTTTATAAAACATAGGGTGGTCAGTGTTATAAGTTTCTATAGAAAATATAAACTACAAGGGTGGTCCGTGTAATTAATTTCAAAGTAGGGATGGTTTCTGTAATAAGTGTAAGATATAGGGGTAGTTAATGCAATTTGCCCTATTTTTATTATAAGCAAATAAGCTGTAAAGTTTGGCCTAACAATTTGAAATGTGATGAAAAGCTATAGGCTTCCTTGGGATATATGTTATTTCATTTTATATGCAATAGAGCAGAAAAGACAAAAAATGCCTATCCTAGATCACCAAATCACAAATTCATTTTTGCTCAGTCAATCTTCTTTGTTCCATAAAAAGAACATGTTTTGAATATTGGAGTTGGTGTGTAGTATTAAGATGCTGAAAGTATATAATCGGTGAAAAAAGGGTTTGTGTCTAGGTTGTAAACATCTTGGTACATGATGCGATGCGAAGAAGAAATCCTTAGAAAGATTTGGCTCCACTCACTAAATTCCGGTTAATAAGATTTGTGAATCCGTGGTTCCTGTTTGGAGAAAAATCAATGGAATAGCTAATAGCTTAAAAACTGATCCAAGTGAAATATACAGGAAAAACTGATATGCAACCCTGGTCTTTCTTTGTCTCGAACCCCACACCCTTATAACAATGGTAGAGTAAGGGTTGGCCTAAAGCAGAGTTGACCCTTCAACATCTCTCATAACTTGTTCTACGCTGTTGAAAGCTAGGTCCATATGAGGTGTGTGATGCATAGCTAAAAAAATGCCAGTCACTATGTGAATGACTAAACAAATACCAGCTAACGGAATGAACCCCCACCAATAGCTAAGATTGCTCGGGGTTGGATAATCTATCAAATGCTGGTTAAGCACTGTAAATTTATCTCAGCCTCATACTGGGATTGTCCAATTGCTTAATGACTTGGCAATTTAGATGTGCAGCTTTATGGAAAATCAGAAAGTGATAGATTAGATACCATCTGCCACACATACGCTCAGTCGTAGTCTCGCTGGCATGATTGATGGGGTTTTATACACACAAACATGATTGATTGGAATTTTATACTGGAAATTGCACGATTGATTTTCAAGTTGAAAATTAACATCAGAAAATGGACTCATAACTTCTAAACTATCAATGCCTATAAAACAAAATGTCAATTACCATTTTCAGGTTACATGCCATGCAACAACAAAATCAATGTTTCCAAGGCCCAAACGCACATAATGTTCAATCTGGATGGTACAGTGTCTAATTTGTAGTTGAATTTTTTACCGAGATACTTCTGAAACTGAAAATATATAGCTCCTCTCCGAGCTCTCTCTCGCTATGTGTGTGTGTGTGTGTGCACCCCACAGTCCCACTCACGCATGCACAATGGGGGATGGAAATATATGATTGGTTGAAGGCTGACATGTACTACTGTTGCTCCCTTTTCCACTATTGAATTCTTTGTTGATACTAGATGTCAAGACCCGCCTATTTTATGACACCATCTAAAATTATGTTGATTGATAAACATGACATATAACTAAGGACCAAGGGGTTTATTTGAGATGAAAGTTTCATCAGAGCTTTCCAGAGATGGATTATATCTATTACACAGATGGACACAACACTATGCTGGACGCAATAGTTTTCAGAAAGCTTAGGGATACAAGTACGACGTAATGAAAAAGGGTATATATATATATATAAGAGGTCTTTATCCCAAAAATTGGGTTCTGCTATTTGAATCCTTTTTCTTCCATTCACTATTAACTATCACATAACAACCGACTTGGAAAAAAAGGTCGGTTGTGTCGTTTGAAAATGATCGGCACCGTCTGACTTATCCTTCAGTCAGCTATATTGTTAACGGATAGAGTTGTGTGACCAAGACCCATAAAGGCATCCGTCAGGAGGAGCAACATGATGTAAAGAAGGATATGACTTTTGCTACTACAGAGGAGATGACCCTTAACAGTTTATGTAAGCAAAAGATTCAAATAGCCAATCCCAAATCTTTGTTGTTGTATGCTCGACTGGAAGTGAGAATTATGATTCATTGGAGTGCCAAAATTATGTTTGGGAGGAACAAGATCCTAGTTCCGTGTCCTAGAACCAGATCCTAGTTCCTCACCCTACCTCCTGTACCAACAATGCTCTAATAACCATGTAGATGCTTAGGACGCTTAAGTTAACGACACAACCTGCAGTTGAGAGACTCATGGGTCAGATTGACCAAACTTTTGTGTGGAACTTTAAATATATTATGTCATAGTATCAGTCTATGACATGGTTTGCTGTAGTGGACCCTTCTGCATTTTCATGGGGTTTTGGTGTTTTTTAACCGGTTGGATTCGATAGTTTCAACGGTTTCAATATCCGTACCAATACCACGAACTATGGCAAGGTTTGCAGTTATTGGCAATCAAAATCGGTTTCAGACCCTTAAACCCTTAGTATTAGTATCGGTGATTTTGACACTCAATGGTTTCGGATTGGAGTTTCAGAAAGCTATGAAAGAATAATAAATTATTTAAAAACTAGAAAAAATATTTGATTCATTTAGACATAATTTTATGTATTATTTGTTGTTTCCCATTACTTTTGAATGAAATAATATTCAACATTACTGTATTGTTTATCCATAGTAGATATTGTTGTTTATTTTACTTGTTTCTAGACAAAGTAGACACAATACAGTTAGTTTTGAGTGGAATAATGTTCAGATGTATGAATTTTGTGAATTTATAGTATACAACTTCAATAAATGGTAATAGTTACATTGAATCCATAAGGAACTTTGTCGACACACACTACTATGTTGATATCCGACATGATTGAATCATATCTACCTTGTTTTCTTGTCATAATTCTCTTTTTTTCTTTCAATTCTTTTTACTGAATTGACAGAAAAAGAGCTGAAATATCAGATCGGTCGTTCGCATTCCAAAACTGATATGATATGGTGGATGGTATTGGCCAATACCGCAAACCTTGTTATGAAGCCTTCCACCCCCAGCTACACTAGTACAGTTACTGAAGTTCAAATCGATCTTTAGAATTAGTCTCAGAGAAATGCCATCTCATTCTATAGAGTAGTAGCCTTGGTAGCCTCAGCTTGATCTGGATCACATAATGAGGATCCAAGATTTTTTAGCCTTTTAGGTTTGACAGTTACAGAGCCTCAGAGCCTATTAGCAGATAATGTAAAATTTATCTGAATTTATCTGAATTACGTATGAGTGATGCACATTATGCTTTGAGATTTGGCGACCTTAGTTATCTACCCACCTTTTCCCGATTTAAACCTCATGCCACTAATAATTTTTTTCATTGCTTTACTTGGTGCTATCGTTGCATTACCAACTTTAAACTAAAATTTAGCACTTGTTGTAGATTGGACCAACATTTGGTGGACCCCAGCCTGTTTACAGTCAACAAGCTCCACAGGCATATGGCCATCCTAATAGTCCCATGGTATGCTATTGACCGACTTCCAAAATTGTTTTTACATCGTTTGACATAAACATTTGGTGTTGTTCATGTGGTATGCCTTTTCAAAAGTCTTCATGTGTGAAACTTAACATTCTTGTCATCATCACTTGCAGTATGGGCAACAGATGCTTGTTGGACAGCCTCGGCCTGTTTATTACATGCCAACCTATCCACCTGTAAGTCCATTTATTCACCTCCACTATTCTAGTCAAACAGTTTTTTACAAATTTCTAATAGAAACTATACTTGTATATAATACTTGCCTTTCCTTTTATGTAATGATATACTTCTGAGGAATCTCTTTTGCTTTAAACTGATTTAACAAAAAACATGAGTACTTATTCTCTAAAGAATCTCCTAATATGTCAATATATATGTGGAAAAGGAGGGTAAGTCAAGTGGCAAACTGAGATGGTTGCAACTATGAAATGGTGTACTCTGTTTTTGTATATTAGTCCAGTTGTGTCTTAGATTGGAACGTCACAGTATATGCTGTGTAATTAAAGTCATCTTAATACAAATTCTCGGAAAGACATGACAGTCATTTCTTTTGATAAAGCATGGATGGATTGCTGTTTTCTAGAGCTATATTTGAACCATGTGATGCTACAGAAGTAATCAGTACACTACTGGAAATGTACTTCCTCGAGAAGATAAAGAGCGAAGCAAATTATTTCAACAATTATTCGATCTGAATTTGCTTGTTGAAGATATTGTAACGATTGATAACTGGTGCTAAGAAATCTGAGGTGAAAGAAATAGTAGTCTATTTATTGACTAATAAATGACTAAAATGAAACATTCACGCAAAAGTTAATTGCACCAGAAAGCTATTTTTGTGAAATATTAAGGTCTAAATTAGGCTTTTGGTATGATTTGAGGTTGGGTTTTTTATTAGATTATTGCTAGGGCATCTCATTGCCACCACGGTCCCGCTTAGGTAGGGTCTGGGACGGGTCAAGATGTATGCAGCCTTACCCCCATATAAACATGGAGATGTTGTTTCAACGACTCGAACCTGCATCCTCCTGAATGCAAGCAACAGGCATTACTATCAAAGATCAGTCCTTTGTCTCTGTGTTTTCACGTGGCAAAGATGAACAGATGTTAATGGGATTCTTACTTCCCAAACAAGTCTTCCTTATATATAAAGGTTGGTTCGTCAAGAATAAGAATACGGAAGGAAAGCTCAAAGCACTTTGAATTGTTGCCATAAATTGCTTAGCACCAATAGTTCATCTTCCTTATCTAATGGAACTGTATTGGATTAAATGAAAAAGACTTGTTGAGAAAGAAATGGCTTTTACCGGATGAAATGAAACATTTGATTCATGTGACATGAAAAAGATTTCTCATTCCTTAGCTATAAAGATATGTGGCAATGAAATAGGTACTGAGCAGAACAAAATTTGCAAAGTGGTAGAGTTGTGGAAACAGTTGTTTATTCCATTTTTGGACCTTAGCTCCATGGAACAATATGCTACTGCTTGCTGAAACATGAAAGAATTAGAATCATATGAGATGATATGAACTGCATTACCCGTCAATTTTGGAGCTAATTCAGGATTTTACTTGGGAGGTATAGGGAAGGAATTGGAATGTAATAATATCGATTCATATAGAAGAAAATGTTTTCTATGGATTCAAACGTTGTACCTATGGGATAGAGGAAGATGAAAAAAAAGATTTAGGTGACGCCCTATTCCATGCGAATATTGCTGAAATATCCAAATTGCCATTATTGTATGCTCATTGAGATGTTGATAGTATATGGTGGGCTTTATTCTCTTGGTGAAGAGCCAATGAGTTGCCATTTACTAATAACTATATAAGCCATGCAAGTGATGCAACTGACTTAGAACTTGGAAGACATTCTAGGGTCATTTTGGTTGTAGTGAATTTTAGATGGGTATTGATGGGGTTAGCAATGTGCTTATTATATTCATCATCCGTAGTTGTGGATCAACCTCCTTGCTTGGTTCATTACCTTTTGACTTCTTATCAGCATCAAAGCTCAGTTTGATTTCTTAATTTCTTTTCTTTTTCACTTCATTTTCCCAGGAAAGGAAGCATTTAGCTAGTCTACATTTTTTAAAAGCTATCGACCCAAGCTCTCCTATCAAAATTAAGTCTAGGCTCTAGGTTACATCAGTTTGGTCGGTCAACCAAATTTTAGGTTAATCCATAACAGCCCTACTAAGCACATATATCCTCTGTTTCCATTGCCATTGTATCTTTCTTTGCACCTCTATTTGTCGTTGTACATTAGTTTTAGTCCCATGTCTAGCAAGTTCTAAAAGGAAAAAGTTGAAGAAGAAGCCTTCAGTTAAAGCAATGTTCCTAGAATTGTGTTTTTATGAGATGCTTATTACGAAGCCTGGAAAAAGACATAGTTAGGATAACCAACATTTAGAAATGAGTTTTACCAAATTGATGGGTACAGAAAAAGCGCACCAACTTTGAACATCCTAATATCTTGCAGTCATGTATAGATGGTCGAACATTTTCGTCACTTGAAGGTTATATTTTATCCGTTTCTGCATATATATTGAGGAGGTTATAATCTAGCAGATTTATACAATGTTATGGTGGCCAAGTTCATACATAAGATTTTTCTTATGAAATATTCGATTTTTTTTTCCTGTTCATCTGGCAAGTGTCACAGGCTCACATCACTATTATCTCTATTTTTCTCGGTCAAACTTAATAGTTCTATCTTTGGTGAGGCTCAACTTCCCAGTTTTTTTTTCTCTCATAGGAAATGCAGTACAAGGGAAGAAATTACTAGTGCAACCTGTGAGGTTTTAATCAAATTGTGGGCCAATAATTTATCACACAAAGCTGCCAACTTGGAATTCTTCCATCCTGGTAATACAAAGCGAGAACAGATACACCAACTACCATTGCTATGGTACATGACTTGATGTGGTTCGCCTCATGATTCAACAATTATGTCTTATGCTTCCAAATTGTATTGGTCGCCGAAAAATTAGTCATGAACTGAAATTAGTTTGGAGTTTGAAGAGTACTGGGAGAGGATGGGATGCTTGATATGGGATGCAAAGATTATGGCCTCTTACTATTTGTTTCGAACTTTTCTAGATGAAGCAGACTGACTGGAGATGACTCTCCTCAATGGAGCGTAACGGCGTGTGTTTAGTGCATCATTTTTAGAGCCCACGAACAAGATTGATTGCGTGAAGTGTGTAAACTATTTTGTTTTCTTGAGGATCTAATCTAGTCTTGATAGTTGATAATCTTTGAGGGGGCTCATTATTGTCATATTGTTATTAATTTTTTTGTCCTCTGCACTAGAGAGGAGGAACTACTACTCGGAGAAGGGAAATACTAACATGGATGAGTTATGAAATGTAGTTTCTTTTTTATGTTCTTATGCATATAACCATCATTAACATTCCATGAGTTGCAACTCCTCTATGTGGAGTATCTTTGTCATTGCACAATGAACTTCCACACTTTGTGAACGTTCATCATGACAGTGAGCTAAGTTAAAGTGTCACGCATCGATGGAGGTTCGGGGCATATGGTCATTATGCAACAATGGAGGTTCAGGGCATATGGTGCAGATGGGCTCAACCAATTAGTCACAGTTTAAGTAACTAATTTTCGCATTTGATTGGAGTCCAAATACTTGTGCAGTAGAAATGCCTGAAAGTTCAAACTCTTAAAATGCTCATCAGCATTAATAAAACAAGATTTATGTGTTAATTTGAAATATCTCACATTATTTTTCTGATTACACGGGGAGAAAAATAAAACACGAGCAATCATATAGAAGCTAATTCCTACTCTCTTCAATAAGCAAGCTCAGCATAGGGTTATTATATGGGATAATTTGGCAAATGTTTCCATTCAAAATATGAAAGCTAGCATATACTTTCATTATTTTTTTTAAAAAAAAAAAAACTAGAAAATACCCTCATTTTATAAGAAATAGTTAAAATTTTGATTAAAATAGTGGTGGTATATGGTATATCTTAGTTTTTCAACTGTTCTGTACAAAGATTAGAATATATTTTTAGTTTTAAAAAATAGTGATAATGGAAATATTTGTTAAAAATCTCTCTTATTATATTCTCAAAGTCCATTTGAGTTATATTCATATCAACCAAACGGTCAATTCCATATTTACATTTCGGAGCAGTTTAGACACGAGGATCAATGGCATCTTATGCATTCTTGGATATATTAATACTCGCAACAGAGGCAGAGATGATCATAGAGTAGGGGATACTGTTCCCACTCATCTTTTTGGAAAAAAAACAAAAAACAAATCATTTATAGATATTGTATTGTCCTCACTAAAATTGTCTGCCCTAATTTGTCCTTGGCTATATATCCTATAGAATAAAAATTACACCATTTATTCTAGAGTTTTAAAAGTCACTTTTTTTTCAACATAATAACATTTTTTTCCCCATAGTTTATTCTAGATCTTACTACATCTACATTTAAATATTTTAATTAGCTTAGTAAAAAGTATTATATTAAGACTATTATTGTCTAGTTACTAGTCTTTTCTAGTACAATTTTTATTTATTATCACTTTTTTTTACTGCACAAAAAAACAAATTTTAACTCGAGTAATTTTTTATAGTTTGTCCTCACCCACAATATTTTCTATTCCGCCATTGACTCGCAAACAGTCACTAGAGCCTCTTAAACACAAAAGATAATGTTCGAAGCTATATGATACCTACAATCTGACTAGAGTCCAAGGTGGAAGCATTTAACAATGAAAACGAGTGGATAATTAAGGCCTCAAAATCCAAAATTAGATTCGGATAAGCTCATGCAAACCCTATTGACATTGGGATAAACGAAGCTCACATGAACAGATTATTTTACTGCCTGCTGCCACCACTTGTACTTACAATAATGTCAAATAATATCAAAAGAATGTTAGGCATAACATAATTTAAATGAAGATTCTTTAGCGACACATTATTTAGGCTTTGCTTATGGATCTGTCTTGTGCATACACAACTTAATGAAGATTCTTTACTGTCACATTATCTAAGGTTATTTAGAGCATCTCCAACCTATTGTCTTGTTAAGTGTTGTGAGTCTTGGGTGGCTCCTATGTGGCATGAATCACAAGACAATGTCATGTTTATGTGGCAAAACTATATTTCAAAAGACAATGAGATAGAAAAACTCTCCAATGCAAAAGTATTGAGAAGACAATAAAAAATATTTTTTCCAACTTCCAAGGCAACTTTTAAGACAACTAGTCATCTTCTTTCTTTTTTCTAATATTTTTTATTCATAATTGATGAGATGGAAGAGAGGACATTGTCAAGTGCATTGTCTAGAACAAGACAATCAACTTCACAATGTCTTCTTTAATTTTTGCCACATAAGCTTCACAATTGACTTGACAATTGCATTGGAGAAGAACTTTTGAATAAAATTTTGTCATTCCTATGTGGCATTAACTTTTTTCCAAAGTCACAATAGGGTTGGAGATGCTCTTATAAGGACACATCAAAAGTTGATCGGACTAGCCCAAAGCTAATTTTAATTTATTTACAAATTTGCTATTGAAAAATTTACTCAAAGGCTAGCCAAAATGTAAGTATATAAATCAATTTTTTATTTTTTTTGCTCTCTTCTCCTTCCTCACAAGAAGAAGAAGTTCCTCACAAGAAGAAGAACAAGAACAAGGACAAGAAAACATCTCTTTATTCAAACCCTAGTTTTTTTTTTTTTGCTCTCTTCTAATTTCTCATATCTCTTTCTCCAAACCCTAGTTTATTTTATTTCTTCTTGTTTGGACATTATGGATGAAACCCTAGTTGTAGAAAAAATTGAGTTATCAAATCTACTAACCAATTTTCTTTATTAATAGAAGAAATTATGAATGAAGCTCTAATTGTAGAAAAAATTATGGATGAAACCCTAGTTGTAGAAGAAATGGATCCATATCAGGACTGCCACAATTTCTGAGAGGGACTTGCTCTACAGAAGTATTAGGGTTTATTTCCATCTTGATAATGGAATGAAATATACATTTTAGGATTTATTTCCATGCATCCTTTGTGAGGAAAGAAGTATTACGGTTTCTACATTGTTTGTGAGCAGCCTTTGGATGCTATCGAAATTGTGAATGAGAAGTAAACTAGGATTTTGATGGAGATGGTGAGGATGGAAATGGTGGAGACTCAGGACCTTGTAAATAATCTTATCTAAGCCTACTTAGACACTTGTAGATCAATGTCAAGTGTGTGACTCAGGACCTTTGAGAAAATCTTTATAATTTTGGATGAGATTTTCAGGGATTTGTAAAATTATTTATTCATTTTCTTTGATAAGACGACCCCAGCCACATATCAATCTCAACGGTGAAATTGTCACAAAGTTTGAGTTCATCTTCTTCTTCCTTCTTTTTTGTATCGACCATGAGAAAAGCGAGATGACTTATATGACCAAATCAGGAAAAGAATGAACATCAAACAAGTAATTATGTAGAAACCCTAATCCGGGACATTACCTCAAGGGGGCGTTTAGTTCAAATTTTTGTGGCTTGGGAATGGATTTTGAATTCCTTACCCATGTTTGATATGTTTAGGATTGGGAATAAGGAGGGAATAGGAGGGACTTAGGAAGGAAAGCTATTCCCATTGACTTGAAAAAACTATTCCCAAATCCCCCCCCGGAAATAGATTTGTTTTTCTAGGAATGATGCTTGACTATTTTGTTTGGACGGTTATACCCTTTTTTTATTTTCAAAATTTCAACTTCTATCCCAAACATGTAAATCATCATGAAATTAATGAAAGGGTATTAAAGAAAAACTAAATAAATTAGTATTTCTATCCCTTTGTAAATCAAATATTGAGATGAAAATTTTAAAATTTTGAACTACCTATTCCCAACCTAACCAAACATGGGTATGGAAATGTTGAATTCCTTTCCCATGAGAAAGGAATTGAAAATCTATTCCTAGGAATACAAAAACTTGATCCAAACGAGCCCCAAGTGTTACATTTAAACAATATATGTTAGCAAATACAACAACACCACTCCGTTCCACAGTAGGTCACAATCTCTATCCCTTCACTTTCAGCTCCAATTTTGTTTTCTCCTATATTTATGTAACTTGTCCAAGAATCTACTACAACATTTCAATATCAAATACCTACATAAATAAACACCTTATCCATGACAAAAGTATGTACACTCGACAACCCAAACTAACTACTGCAGCTTAAGCAAGTGAGCATGCCCGGACCTTATATGAGGCACATGAGGCAGTCGCCTCAGGCCCAAAATTTTAAAGGGCACCAATTTTTTTTATATATACTAGTTAATGTATGTAAGTCTAATTCTAAAGAAAAGCCCATCAAATTAATTCCAATCATTTTAGTCATCGTATAATTTTTTATATAAGATACTTAAACGTAGGGCCGTCCCTGAGTTCATGGGAGTCCTAGACAAACTTTCAAAATGGGGCCCATGTATAATGTAAAGAAAACTGAAATACAAGTAAATTTAAAAAAATGTTACAACCAAGAATTGAACATAAGACTTCTAATATGCAAGTCTAACATAACAACCACTACACCAAAATTGTTTTGTATCAAAAGAGGGCGATCGTACATATCACTTGTATTATATATATATATATATATATATATATATATATATATATATATATATATATATATATATATATTACGGTCGTCCTAGCTTCCTGGGCCAGGGTTGGTCCTGTCTAAACGTCATATTCTAGAATACCAAGAGACAAGTCGGTTAGTCAGAATAAAGAAAAAAATGGTACAGTAGTTGTCAAAACCATTTTCCCCTTCCTTCGGTCTAAGAGTCTGACGTTTTCAACCTCCTCTACACTTCCGTCGTCTGTCTCAATCTCCTCTGTACCCTTTTGTTGTTGTCAATTTTTTTTGTGTGTGTATTTTTTGGTCCTCTTAGAGGTAAGTGAACAAGAGAATAAGTTATAATTTTTTGTTTTCCTTTTTATTATTATCATATGACTACCCAAACATTGTTAACTTTATTTATTTATTTGCCTAGTATATTAATTTTATTTTTTATTTGGAACACCTTCAGTTTTATTGAATTTTATTATGACATATATTATTTTGGATATTTTATTTTATTATTTTATTTTATTTTCTAAGTTTTGTGTTGATAATACTATTGTATCATCGTCCATGGAAAAAAAATTTATGAACATTAGACTTTGAGGGCACCATTTTTAGAATTCGCCTTAGGGACTCAAAATCTAAAGTCCGACACTGCAAGTGAGAGGCAGGCAGGCAGTTTGTTTCTCTCTCATGAGTAGTTGAGTACGCATGTCACAATAATTCACGAACATTTGTGCAGTCATCTTGGTCAAATATGGTCTAAGACCCATACACATGATAAAATGGTTCAAGTTCAAATATCTATACAGCTGTTACTGTTACTCCTATCTGCCAAATTTAAAAGCACATGCAACATATACTTTGCCACTAGTCATGAAAATAAAAATAAAAATTTTGAGTTACCCCCCACTTATTTTACCATAATTTAATGTACATCCCACCAAATTACCATAATGCACGAAATCTTCCACTTTTAACGAAAATCGTTAATGACTAATAGTCAACTTCATTTGGCCCTTATTTATGACCAAAATACCCCCCAAATAAGTGGGATGCACATTAAATTATGACCAAAAATACCCTCAAATAAGAGGGGTGCATATTGAATTATGATAAAATAAGGCCTCGTTTGGTTCACGGATTCAAGGAATCCGGAAAGGAAACTTGTTCCTTTCCTTTGTTTGGTAGCCACAAATTTGGGAAATACTTTCCTGACATGGAAAAAAATAGGAGGAAAAATGATTCCTCTCATGACCCATGTGATTCATTTTTCCTCCTCCTTTCCCAACATTAATTACCAAACATTATGACAAAAGTAGCCTTGATTTATTACCTATTTTACCAATTAACTCTTCATTATAATTATGTTGACATTGGATATTGTTAGAACAATGATATAATTTTTCTTTCCTTTCCTACACCAACCAAACATAGGAAAGAAAATTTGATAGGAATTCTACTTTCCCATCCCATGGAAAATACATGAGAATTGATTTCCTTTCCGTGAACCAAACGAGGCCTAAGTGGAGTACAATTCAAAATTTTGCTTTTTATTTATGTAGGTCAAAGGAGTTGACTTTTAGTCATTGACGATTTACGTTAAAAGTGAAGGATTTCATACATTATGGTAATTCGGTGGAATACACCTTGAATTATGTTAAAACAAATAGTGTGCAATATATATATATATATATATGGAAAGTGACAGCATGCATCTCTTAGGTTGCAACTCTAACCGAATGACTTTACACATTGCACATATATATATATATATATATATATATATATATATATATATATATATATATATATGAAACAAAAAACACCATGTTTTTGACAAACTACAAACTTTTCCGAGTTATCAAGCAAACAGTGTAGCGAAAAAAAGAAATAGGAAGCAAAAAAACACTTATTTAGTCCAAAAAGCACATGGTAAAGACAAAGTTCACGAGATCCAACTGTATGAAAAGAAAAAAGAAGACGAAAGTGAATGGAAGAATGTGAGATCTAGCAAGAAGAGCACTCCAGCTAAGTCCCCACCAAAGCTCACAAAGTGACACACCATTACCAAACTTAATCCAATATGTAAGGCATTTGAGCTCGAGTCCTTTTCTGGTCCCCACTCAAGCAATAAAGCAAAAATTAGATGACAAATAAAAAAATTAGCAAACAATTATTGCTATATATATATATATATATATATATGAAAGGACTAAATTGTCTCTCTCTAAAACTCAATTTTGCTTTTAGATTATAGACAACACACTGTTTTTTGTTTCTACCACATAAATAAAAGGACAAGTTGTCCCAACTTCTTCCTCACGTTCATCCCAGCATCCTAACTTTTTCCTCACGTCCCTCCGAACGGCGGCGGAGGCGGTGGCAACAGAGCCTCCCCTCCGCCACGGAGAACCGGAACTCCAGCTTCGCCGTGAGCCTCGACCCGCAGCACGAACCGAGCAGTCGGCGGCAGTGAGGTTACCACGGAGGATCTCTGGGAGGCATTCTTCGGCAGGAGAGAAGTAACTCGACCCTTCTCCAGGTGGTGGTCCATTCGGATCAGTCGCCGGGAAGAAGAAGCAGCACAGGTGGACGACCTTCGGCCGTCGGATCTGTTGTTCGTGTCCGTGCCATTATGGCACGGGTTATCCACTAGTGTATATATATAACGCTCTAAACTATAATAAGATGTGAGAAAGAAGATACAAAGCATAAACCACACAAGCAAAACACTTCAAAATGCATTTTTCCAGCAAATAACGACTTGGATAGAACTATTTTGATTTATAGGGGAAGGGATAGCAAATGATTGCCATATGAAACTTGAAAAATTAAATGAAATAGTTTATCTCATCTACTTAGTTAGGCAATAAGATGATGGGTTTTTTTCCTCCAACCCGAAGTGGAAGTATTTTCGAAACAGAGGGTCATAACTAACAAGGCTCAGAGTCTTAATTGGCTCCTCATTTCAGTTTTATGGCAAACATTGGGTGATACATCAACATCATTATTCTCCCATCAATTAATCATATCCTTCTCATATTCCATTAATTGTTCTTTATCTCATCTTTGGCTTCAGTTCCCTTGATCACAAGCTAAACAAGACAGCAATTTAAGTTACCAAAGATTAACCGACATAACTGGGTTTATATGACAACATGGAAGGTAGGTGATGATATCCGCTTCCTGTAAATAGTTCTGTTACAACCATGTGGTAGTTGAGGCAATCACGGTGTTTGCTTACTGCAAGTAAAATCCATTTATGTATAATAATAAAAAATTTGGCTACGTTATTCTCAAATGCCGCAATTTTTGCTGTGGCCAAAACAATCATAACACTAGGCAAGAAATGCAATTGCCATGTTAACTGCATCTACAATTTACAGCATTCTAGTTATAGTTATTCAACCATAGTTTGCAGTAATGTCCGATACCGATTCGATACGGCTGATACCATGTCCCAATCCGATACCGACCGATATCCGATACTGACCGGTAACGAACGATACCGACATTAGGATGTCTCTTTTTCGGTCTTTTCGGCAAAGAAAATTGCACGAAAATGATATGGTTTGGCTTGTCCCAATCCGATACTGACCGGTACCGAACGATACCAACATTAGAAGGTCTCTTTTTCGGTCTTCTCGGCAAATAAAATTGCACGAAAAAGACCAATCATCAAGGGTGTAAAAGCATAGTAAGCTTGTAAAAAAAACTTACATATCACATGTAAACCAATCGTGGGTGACTATTATTCATTCAATTTCAAAACTACTAAGAAACACCGCTGAAATTACTAAAATTATGCCTAAATGTATCAAATATATTTTCTAAAATGTTAATAATTTATTAATAATTATTTGCTTTCCGATACCAACAAATCCGATACTCATAGGAATGGTCCGAGTGTCCGAATACTTCGAACCTTGTATTCAACACTGGATTGCAAATACAAATATACCCACAATACTTGCAGATGACGAAAACCTTGAATTTACAACATAATTACAGCTACGGATGTTGCATACATCATATTTCTGTTTAGGTGACCCGGCAAAAATACCATAGATGTATATCTTATTAGTTAAGCAATAACTAATAATTGATGAAATAGTTGAGCCGAAGAAAACAAAAGATTATATAGATTCTGACTTATTTTAGTTATAGATCCAAATCCAGAGTAATAAAGAAGGTTAAAGCAGAGTATATATACCTACGTAAGCAAGGTGGTAGTAATATCTTAACATATTTTGACAGCTTCAGATGTATGGAGAAGTGAAGCCCTTGCTAAGTTCAACTGCAAAAAAGAAGAAGAGATGAACTAATATTTTCATGGCTGGCAAAGCAAACTAGAAGTTTTGAGTACAAAGAATAGTTTACATGTGCGACTCTGCAGATTCGAGTAAAGAAGCTTGTTAAGAGTAGGCATTCTGAAGGACTCTTTCAGGATTTTGTTAAGATTCTTCTTGCGCAGACGGCCATCAATTTGTCAGCTTCCTTGGACAGCCTCAAAATACAGCTTGTACACAACAAGCAGTCCAAGAAGATAATACTCACGTGTATACTAGGAAGCACGGACACTCGGAGAAAAGGGAGCAGGCATGCCATGCATTAGACATTCCAAAATACACTAGGATATGACATAATTGTTGCCGGTCATGTTTCATAGTGCCTTAGGCCCTTAGTCATCCCATATTCTCATGCCATGTCGTATTCGTGTCCTTCTTACATAGCTCATATTATTGGAAACTACATCCAACATAGTAATATCCATGTCATAAGAGGTAAACAAACTTGTTATGTATACAATGAAAATTCTCCCTATCCATGAATTCTCTACATCATGGCACATAATTGCATAAAGTGTGACGAGTAACATTCTGATGAAAAATCTAGGATTTTGCCCATGTTCTTCGAAAATCACGACTTGCTCCCCAAATACCGCAATCTATTTTACACGAACCCAGATACAACACGACACAAGAAAGACATGACAACACTGACACGGGACCAGTTTGGCGTGTGCTAGGATGTTTTGGTGTGTCCGTGTCACCTCCAACACGAACACGAACACGAACACGAACACGAACGCAATAGCAATAGCAATGTCTTAATTAGTGTTCATGCTTCCTAGGCCACAATATAAAAATCTCTCGGACAACCTCAGAAATTTGTACATAAGAAGCAATCCAAGATGGTTCATATTATTTATTCCATAACTATATCCAACATCTAATATCCACATTAAGAGGCAATCTAACTTGTTACATAATGAAACAAAATTTCTAACTATAATGCAGAAATTCTTGTTATATGATGATGCGATATGAAGTTCATTGCCCATGTCAAAACAACGCATTCTTGTTAAGGCCGACCAATATATATACATAATACATAATAAAAAAGGAGGAGCGCAAGCAAGTAATAAGAACACCTCAAAAGGAGATTTTGTTGGAGGTGGAAGAAGAAGAAGAACCGTCCTTTGTCGAGAGTCTCTTCAAGAACTCGTAGGTGGTGATCATGGTGGTGGCAGAGAGCGACATCGACATCCACCTCGGCGCCAGGCCCCGGTAGCATGCCCCCAGCCCTCCTTCCCTCAGCAGAACCCTCACCGTCCTCCCGATCTTCCCCCTCCCGTCGTCGTCCATCACCTGCATCCTCGTCTTGATCGTGTCCAGGGGCATCGTCACCACCGCCGAGGCTCCCCCCGCCACCGCCGCGCTGACCCCCTGCACGACCGCCACCGTCCCGTAGTTCGGGGTCACCGCGACGGTCCCACCGTCGCCGTAGACGCGGGACATCCCTCCCCATATCGCCCGCTGCGCCATGGAGTACGAGGCCCACCAGATCGCGTTCGACGGCGCGTAGGTCAGGATGGACATCCTGAAGCCCCGGTAGAGGCCGCAGACGCCGTCGGACCTGACGATCTTCCGCACGGCGTCAATGCCGCCGGCGTACTTGGAGTCGCCGACCATGAGGCGCTGGGATATGACGTCGACGGGGGTCCAGACGGTCTGGGCGGCGACGGCGGCGCTGAGGCCGGCGGCGGCGGAGGCGAAGGCGGAGGCGGCGGGGTCGGGGACGCCGAGGTCGGTGGCGACGGAGCCGACGGCGGACTTGGTGGATTCCAGGGCGGCCATGTAGAGGGCGCGGGCGGGGACGGTGCCGGTGAGGGAGGTGGCGAAGCCGCGGTAGAAGCCGCGGGGGCCCTCGGAGCGGAGGAGGAGGGCGGCGGCGGAGCAGCAGGTTATGGGGGGGCGGGAGACCTGGAGGCGGGTCTTGAGGACGACGGCGGGGTAGAGGGCGGCGGAGACGCCGGAGAAGAGGCCGGTGCCGAGGACGAAGAAGCGCCACTTGTCGAGCATCTCCCAGTCGATGTCGGCGGGGAGGTGGATCTCCGCCGACGACGGCGGCGGCGGCGCGACCGGCTCCTCCTCCGCGGTCAGGCTCATCTTCTCCCCTTCTCGATCCGTTCTTCTCTAGCACTAGTGTCAATTTCTCTCCGGTCGATCCTTCATCTAACCTAACCCTAACCCTAACCGTAGTTTCTCTATTATTATTTTTTTTTAGCGGAGGAGGAGCTAACCGGAGGAGAAGCCGAGTCGAGCGGTAAGGTTACCGGGCGGTGAGGATACCGCTGGAGGAAGGAAATTAGGGTTAGGGCTGAGAGTGGAAGAGTGAGGAAGAGTAGATGAGGATAAGGTGGCGGGGGCGGGGGCGGGGGGAAATATTTCTGCATCAAGGGGGCTTTGTGCATATATTTATATCGGAGACCGGTGCAGGAGAGCGCGGGAGATACCGACACGTGGCGATTGAGGAGAGGGTGGCGGTCGATATGGAGAGTGGTGTCCTATCGCGGCGCTCTTGGTGTCGGAAGGGGGTGACCGGGTAGTGACCGGCATTAGCGAGTCAAAAGTAAGTCCGACTTCGGAGAAAATGATGTGTCCGAAATTACAAAGTTGTTGCAATATTTTGGGTCTGAATTATTTTGGTATCGGTTTCAGATCTTTTTAGTTGACAGTTTCTCATGACAATTTTGGAAGGTTTCCGTAGTTTGGACAAATTTCACAAGTTTGCCTCGTTTGGTTAGCGAAATCTCCCGGTTGGGAAAGGAAAGTGATTACTTTCCTATATTTGGGTGCTCAAGGAATTGAGGAGGAAAGGAAAGTGATTTCCAATGGAAGAAAAATTAGGGGAGAAAGTGATTCCATCCATCCAAGGAAGAAATCACTTTTCCACATTAAAGTATTCACTTTTCTTTCCAAATTTCTTGGCATTGCCAAACATCGGAAAAGAAAATCAATAGGAATTAAAGTTTTCCAAAAGAAAGAAAATGACAAAGAATTGATTTCCTTTTCCTTCCATTCCGCGAACAAAACGAGGCCTTAGTGTCGATTTTGTTATGCTTGGATATCATAAATTATGTTATGAGGTAAATGTATGCTTCTCTAAACTTACTAATTTTAATTAACTCACTATAATTTCGTTTATTATTTTTCGGCCAAAATCTAACTTTAGCATCGAAGGGGTTCGACCGAGCATCCTTCTACTCAACTTGTGAGTCTTTCTACGGAAAACCCGAAGAAGAAATGAACGAATGACGAGTTGCGTTGGAAGCTAGTTTCATCATTTGAGACTTCTCCATGAACCCATATAAACATATCTCCAACAAGGGAGATCTTTGCTTTTGAGAGGCTTCAAAACTAAGATTATGTCGTGTTCTTTGTGAAGAGATTTTTTTATTTTTTTTCTTGTGCATAAAACTAATCTCAATTGTCTAAACCTAAAGTGTTGTTGAAAGTTTAAATCGGATCTCGCATTAGTCATTAGCTATCTTTTACTTTAGAGGAGAGGATATAATTTTCTTTCTCATAACTAGGGATGTCAATGATCTCATTCGGCTAATTTAAAACTATAGGGTTCAAATTTGGCAATGTACATATAAATCTTTAAACTTGTTGATATAGATGAGCTATAATACATCGAAAGTTAAAGGTATCGTCAATTGAAGACATGGACGGAGCCATATAGGAAGGATTAGGGTCCACCGCCCCCTACGAATTTTTTCGTAGAGATTTTTTTTAGTTACTCCTATTTTTCCTTAAATTAGTGTATATTTTCTTAAATTTTTAGTATCTCTTAACTTTGCAATATTATATTTATTTTTTAAATTTTCCCACAGTTTAAGGAAAAGAAGAAGACTAGATCCAAATTTATATCATAGAATTTTTGCTCCCACAAAGTGGAATGGCTAGCTCCGCCCCTGACTAAAGAGAACATGAGATAAAACTGGACATGATTATTAGGTAAATATTTTGTCTCAAAAGTTGGAGGTAGTGATCAGTGACCTCCTAGGTTGGGGTTTAGGTAGAAGAAAAGAGACAAGAGAAAAGTTTTTTTTTTAAAGCTAACTATATAGGATCCTACTAACATGAGAATAAATGATGATTAAATGATGATTAAAGAAAAACGAATCCAGATATTGTTTGATTAAAGGCTAGACATTGGATGTTACCTGATATTTATTCAAAATTTAGTACATTTGTGGTGGAAAGAAAGAGACATATTACCATATGTAAATATTTGTACTGAAATTATATTTTATTTGCTCCTACTAAGTTTAGACGATCTTATTTTTGGACATAAAAGTAATAAAGAAGTCATTTAATAGCAAAAGATAGGAG
This sequence comes from Iris pallida, assembly GCA_029216955.1. Taxonomy (NCBI): domain Eukaryota; kingdom Viridiplantae; phylum Streptophyta; class Magnoliopsida; order Asparagales; family Iridaceae; genus Iris; species Iris pallida. The sequence goes on along the minus strand of JANAVB010013809.1, from coordinate 92,491 downwards.
TCTCACCCTAGAACAAATATAGATGATAAGTTAGGATATATATACATCTCATAAGCCCACTTTCTGTTTTATACAAAATTAAATTATTAACTTTATTATTATCACTTTCTATTTGATGTTCAGCTTTGAACATTTAACCAGAAACGAGATACAATCCAACAGCATTGTAGGTTATGTTTTGACCAACCAAGCTCCTAATCCAAAATTCGAAGAGGAAGGCTGATATTAAAAATAAATAAAGAGAGTGCAGAAAGAAAGAAAAAAAGTAGTTAAAATAGGAAAGAAAAGAAAGAAAGAAAGAAAAAGAAGTGGGGAATTTGAGATTGTACGTGGCTCATAGTTTGTTTGGGATCCGGTGGGCCGCCGGTTCATGGTTTATTGTCCCAATGTTTATAGGATAGCCAAAGCCATACTGAATTAATAAGGCTCCTCTCACGTGGGTTTATCCGGTCCAATCAACTCCAACCATAGTTGGTTTGGTCTGGCCGCCCGGTCCGTAAAAAAAAATATAGGATTCCTCAAAATACACAGAATGCACATGGGGAAGCCTAATATCCAATAGTTGTTTCCAAGTTTGAAACAAATTTGTATTTTTGTAATAGTTTATTTATTAGCTTGGCTGCCATTTATTCTAAAGGCCGATTATTATTGCTCTCTTATTTGCAAATAGCATACTCTAAAATATTATAATTACGTGCTAAATATTTTTTTTTTTCTGTTTGTAACTTGTTATCCTACAATGTAAGGTAGGAATATCAATGAAAACATAAACATAAGGAAGAGTATTATTGTTAAACAACGTAAAGGTAGAAAGTCGCAAACCGAAAACATTCAAAGTATTCAGTTATGAAGTATAATAGTTTGGTATAGCAACTTGTTAATTATACTCATAACAACATTAAAAAAAAGAATATTTTATTGTTAATTATAATAGTTGTTCTAAAAATGAATTAGTTTTGTAGAATGATGACATAGGCTCCCAACTATTTTCAAAACTTGTTCCACAAATGAACTAGCTTTTTCTAAAAATTTTGATGAGCAAAATGAACTAGCTTTTTCAAAAACTTAAGATAAACGAAGCATAAACTTTTTGTTACTACCAAATAAAAAGTTGATGATTCGTTATCTTAAGGACTATAAAGATCTTGATTTGTTATTTCACAAGTCATAGCACGAATCGAGGTAGTTGCATGGGTACGTGGATGTTGTATGAAACCCATGTCTAGTAATTTATTAATATTAGTGTTTGGTATTAAATATTAGTATTTCTAAAATTATTATTATTATTATTATTAAATATGTTTGAGTGCAAAAGATTTCGAAAAAAATAATAATAACATGGCTTTTTGAGTTCAGACCCAGACCCGAGTCCGAATCCAGACCCAGGCCTGAGCCAAATCCAATTCTTTTCCCTCTCTTTCTTAATTCTGATTTTGACTTGGTTTATAAAAAGAAAAAAAAATATATAAAATAATTATTCAGCTGGTCCCATAGGACCAGCACCCCTCAAATTCACTCACACACGTTCATAGTCAAAGCCTTCTTTTTCTCACCCCCCAACTCCTCTTCTCCACACGTTATACAACTTCCCTCATTTTACTCTCCACACACACCTCAACCTCCACTCCCTTATTAACTCACGCCACCCTCATCTCCCCTTAGCACATTCAGCACAAAACTCTCTTTCACTCTTCTCACACCAGAGAACAAATTCTTCAACTCTACACTAACTCTTCTCTTCCCACCTAACTCCTCAACAGAAGACAAACCCTCTCCTCCCCGAGCTCCACGCCGCCCTAGCCCCACGTCCCGCCGGAGCTCCCCGAAGCCGACCGCCGACCGCCCCGCGGCCAAGCCCCGACGCCGAGCTCCCCCTTGGCGTTCCCCGCGCCCGCTCCCCCGCGAGCGCGGCTGTCCAGCCCTGTCGCGCCGACCCGCGACACCCCCGTTGGCCGATTCCTCTGTGGCCAGCGCCCTGTGGTCGCTGCTCTTTGGCCAGCACCCCCTGTCGTGCCCTAGCTTCTGATTTTCCAGCATTTTCGACGACGCTGCTGATTTCAGCGCTGTTTTCGGGAATACTTTTGCTGTGCTGGATCTCTATTCTTTCTATTATTCATCTGAGAGCTCTAGCCGAGCAATCCGAGGTATAACCCCATGTCCCGCTCATTTTATTATTATTGTCGATGATGAAATGGTCCCCGATTCCCTTTGGGAACTCGGTTTTAGCGACGTCGTAATTTTTTCGGGACTTTCGGAAAGGTCCTGTGAATTATTTTGGATTTCCGGAATATTTTGGGAATTGATTTTTGGTATGTTTTAGCTTTCCGGATTTTTCCGGTAGCGCTCTGTGATTTGCGGAATTTATGGATGTCTTTCCAGATAGTCTTCCAGGATTGCCGCCAGATCGAGATGTGGAATTCAACATCGATCTAGTATCCGGCTCTTCCCCTATTTCTCGGGGATGCTACAGAGTCAACCCCAAGGAGGCCAAGGAGATGAAGGATCAGATCGACGAGCTGAAGGCACAAGGATTTATCAGAGACGGGGCTTCACCCTGGGGAGCATCAGTTTTGTTCGTGCCCAAGAAGGATGGAACCGTGCGGATGTGCATCGACTACCGGACGCTGAACAACATCACCATCAAGAACAAGTACCCCCTGCCCCGGATCGACGACCTGTTTGATCAACTGAGCGGAGCTAAGGTATTTTCAAAGATAGATCTCAGATCAGGATACCATCAAATCAAGGTCAGGAAGGAGGATATTCCCAAGACAGCGTTCAACACCAAGTATGGACAATTTGAATTCTTGGTCATGTCGTTTGGACTGACAAATGCTCCTGCGGTATTCATGAACCTCATGAACAAGGTTTTCCATGAATATCTGGATCAATTTGTTGTTGTCTTCATCGATGACATACTGATCTACTCGAAGATGGAGGAAGAGCATGAAGAGCACTAGAGGAAAGTGCTGAGTATCTTGAGGAAGGAGAAGCTCTATGGTAAGCTATCCAAATATGAATTCTTTTTAGACAAAGTGGAATTTTTAGGCCATGTTGTCACAGGAAAAGGAATTTCGGTGGACCCAAAGAAGATAGCTGCTATTGAGAAGTGGACTGCACCAAGCTCGGTTGCAGAGATCAGGAGCTTTTTAGGACTAGCAGGCTACTACCGGAAGTTCGTGAAGGATTTCTCCAAGATTGCGGAGCCAATGACGAAGCTTACCAGGAAGAACGAGGAGTTCATATGGTCTGAAGCGTGCCAGTCAGCTTTTGAGGAACTGAAGAAGAGGCTTATAACTGTGCCGATACTTGCGCTACCCGCAGGTACCGGTGGTTTCTCAATCTATAGTGATGCTTCTGGAAAAGGACTGGGCTGCGTTCTTCAACAACACGGAAAAGTAATTACCTATGCATCTAGACAATTGCGGACTCATGAGAAGAACTACCCCACACATGACTTGGAGCTTGCAGCAGTGATATTTGCTTTGAAGCTATGGAAGCACTACCTGTATGGAGAGAGAGTGGAAATATTTACGGACCACAAAAGTCTGAAATATATTTTCACTCAGAAGGAGCTGAACATGAGACAAAGACGATGGCTGGAGCTGATGAAGGATTTTGATATCAACCTGCAGTATCATCCGGGTAAGGCTAATGTTATTGCAGATGCACTTAGTCGATACCCAATGGCGATGTTCTTGACCAAGGAGCGCCATTTGCTGGAGGACATGGAGAAGCTTGGATTGGAAATTGTACTGCCCGAGGAGGAAATGAAGAAACTTGGAAGAGAAGCCATCGTACCAGGAGATGAGTCATCATTGATGCAGTTGCAAGTGCGTTCGAGTCTTATGGACAGGATCAAGGAGACACAATTCCAAGACGAGACGCTTTACAAACTTAGAGACCAAGTGCTGGCAGGAACACTGGAAGGATTCTCAATCGCCAGCGACGGAGCACTGAAGAATGGTACAAGGCTGTGCGTACCAACTAGCGAACTGAGGAACGAGCTGATGCAAGAAGCGCACCAGTCGCAGTATTCTATACACCCTGGAGCCAACAAGATGTATCGGGATATGCGGACTATAGTATGGTGGTACGGAATGAAGAAGGATGTATCCAGGTATGTGGCTAGATGTTTAATTTGTCAGCAAGTTAAAGCCAGCAGACAGAGACCAGCAGGATTATTGCAGCCGTTTGACATTCCGGAGTAGAAATGGGAGCACATAACGATGGATTTTGTATCGGGACTGCCTCGATCCCAAGGAGGGAAGGATGCCATTTGGGTTATAGTGGACCGACTGACGAAGTCAGCTCACTTTATCCCCTTCAAGGTTGGTTTATCCACCGAGAAGTTGGCAGCACTGTACATGCGGCACATCTACCGGATTCATGGAGTTCCGGTAAGTATCGTATCTGACAGAGATACCAGATTTACCTCACATTTTTGGAAGAGTTTGCATGACAGCTTGGGAACCCAACTGAAGTTCAGCACCGCCTACCACCCTCAGACTGACGGGCAATCGGAGAGAACAATCCAGACGCTAGAAGATATGCTGAGATCCTGCGTCCTGGAATTTGGAGGGTCTTGGGAAGACCATTTGCACTTGGTAGAGTTCTCTTACAACAACAGCTACCAAGCTAGCATCGGGATGACACCGTTCGAGGTACTCTATGGACGTCGTTGCCGCACCCCTCTTGCCTGGGACGACGTCGGAGAACGAGTGTTGCTTGGACCTGAGATGGTGACCGAAGCAGCAGAGAAGGTGAGAATGATCAGAGACAAGCTCCGGATAGCCTAAGACAGACAGAAGCATTTGGCCGATTGCAGCAGACGGCCTTTGGAGTTTGAAGAAGGCGACAGTGTATTTTTGAAGATCTCGCCTACCAGAGGAACAATCTGTTTCGGCAGAGCAGGAAAGTTAAGCTCCAGGTACATTGGTCCATTTGAAGTACTTAGCAGGATTGGAGAAGTGGCTTATCGGGTGGCTCTACCCCCAAGTCTCGAAGGCGTCCACAACGTCTTCCACGTCTCGCAGCTGAGACGCTACATCCCGGACCCGAGCCATATCTTGGACCATTCAGAGCTGGAGATTGGACCCAGCCTCACAGTGCCGGAGTAGCCAGTGGCGATATTGGACCGAGGCGAGAAGAGGACCAGGAACACCGTGACGCCAATAGTCAGAGTGATGTGGCGGCACAACTCACCAGGCGAGTCGACCTGGGAGCGAGAAGACCAGATGCGGGAGCAGTACCCGTACTTGTTTGAGACTTGAGGTAATCCCTAACCTTACTTTAAATTTCGAGGACGAAATTTTCTAAGGAGGGAAGATTGTGAAACCCATGTCTAGTAATTTATTAATATTAGTGTTTGGTATTAAATATTAGTATTTCTAAAATTATTATTATTATCATTAAATATGTTTGAGTGCAAAAGATTTCGAAAAAAATAATAATAACATGGCTTTTTAAGTTCAGACCCAGACCCGAGTCCGAACCCAGACCCAGGCCTGAGCCAAATCCAATTCTTTTTCCTTTCTTTCTTAATTCTAATTTTGACTTGGTTTATAAAAAGAAAAAAAAATATAAAATAATTATTCAGCTGGTCCCATAGGACCAGCACCCCTCAAATTCACTCACACACGTTCATAGTCAAAGCCTTCTTTTTCTCACCCCCCAACTCCTCTTCTCCACACGTTATACAACTTCCCTCATTTTACTCTCCACACACCTCAACCTCCACTCCCTTATTAACTCACGCCACCCTCATCTCCCCTTAGCCCATTCAGCACAAAACTCTCTTTCACTCTTCTCACACCAGAGAACAAATTCTTCAACTCTGCACTAACTCTTCTCTTCCCACCTAACTCCTCAACAGAAGACAAACCCTCTCCTCCCCGAGCTCCACGCCGCCCTAGCCCCACGTCCCGCCGGAGCTCCCCAAAGCCGACCGCCCCGCGGCCAAGCCCCGACGCCGAGCTCCCCCTTGGCGTTCCCCGCGCCCGCTCCCCCGCGAGCGCGCCCCCTTGCGCGGCTGTCCAGCCCTGTCGCGCCGACCCGCGACACCCCCGTTGGCCGATTCCTCTGTGGCCAGCGCCCTGTGGTCGCTGCTCTTTGGCCAGCACCCCCTGTCGTGCCCTAGCTTCTGATTTTCCAGCATTTTCGACGACGCTGCTGATTTCAGCACTGTTTTCGGGAATACTTTTGCTGTGCTAGATCTCTATTCTTTCTATTATTCATCTGAGAGCTCTAGCCGAGCAATCCGAGGTATAACCCCATGTCCCGCTCATTTTATTATTATTGTCGATGATGAAATGGTCCCCAATTCCCTTTGGGAACTCGGTTTTAGCGACGTCGTAATTTTCCGGGACTTTTGAAAAGGTCCTGTGAATTATTTTGGATTCCCGGAATATTTTGGGAATTGATTTTTGGTATGTTTTAGCTTTCCGAATTTTTTCGGTAGCGCTCTGTGATTTGTGGAATTGGAATTGGACTTCCGAAATTATTTCGGGTCGCCCTGATTATTCTGTGGATTGGTTGTGGATTTTATATATATATATAAATTCGGGATTTTCCCTGGTTTGGGATTTGCAGGAAATTATCGGCGCCAATTCCCAGTTTTTGGGTTGACCAAAAACAGAGGAGATGTTGCCCGATTTTTCCGTAAATCCTGGATTATTTTAAAAATGAATTTAAAATAATTTTCGGAGTTTTATTTGATATTTGATTTTGGGTGACGACCGTATCGGTCAATGGACCCGGCTAAGTACAAACAAAACCGGCCCCGCCCGGACGTTGAGGCAATTAGCCAAGATGAGGATTGGACCATATCTGAGACTCTATTTTTACCTTTATTTTTACTATTTAAATTCTGTTTATATTTTAGTTATTTTCAGTTTAAGACTAACGGCGGTTTTGTCTTATTTCAATTTATGTAAATAAATTGTAATGGGCATTAGCCCAGCTGGCTGTGGTCTGTAACTGTAATAGCTTAAATTTTCTTGTCATTTCTGGTTTTACGAGTTTTCTATTTTAAACGATTAAAAAGAATAAAAATATTTTCGTATAAAATTAATTAAGATTTTCTCATCTAAAATTGACCAGTTTATTAATAATTAAAAGTCCCGTATTTCTCACTAAATAAGAAAATTTGCTTTATATATTTATATTTATAGAAAATACCAAGTTTTCCTAAAGTAATCTGGCAGCGACGATTTTTTCCGAATTCAAAGTTAAAATGACCATTTTCCCTCGTATTAAATCAACGCACCAAATAATCGTATTTTCTGTGTTTGGTTAATTAAAGAACTAAAATTGGACTAGGACGCAAATAGAGATTTCAACTAGCATAGCTAAGTTGGTGAACCTGATGTCTGAGTCTATCTCTCAAATGTAGGAATTCGAGAACGACTCCAGTTACCTGTCTCGAAGTCTTCTACCTCTCCAGTCATTTCCATTGAGGCAAGTATAGTTTATGTTAGTTTACAGTTATTTATTTAATCGTTTTACTGCAATTTTAAACCACGATGCAAACACGAAACTCTCTCGGAGAGTACTGTAACTACTGGGGACTGGGGAATAGCGTAATGATTATGACCATACTGTAACAAAACCCCTTATCCTTCCTGTAACAAACCTAAGCCGGTCATATTTCATTGCCTGTTCAAATCACTGTTTTACTGTAACAAACTGTTTATGTTTAAAACTGTTTAGAACTGCATGATTCTATTACTTATTTAACTGTTTAAATTAGCATGAATTGTACTTTGCTCCCTCCTGACTGGAGATACATTTTTAGGGGATATTGAGGATACAGATCGATTTTACAACAGCTACTACGACCCTGTGTTGTACCCAGTTGTGCTGCCAGAGTCCCCACAGGAGGACGTTGGGACTGAGGCCGATGATCAGGCCGATAGATAGATTTTTCTTTTTCTGCATTTTGTTATTTCAAATTCTGTATTTCATTTCAGAACAGTTTCATTTGTATTTAAAATTCAGTTTAATAAAGTTTATTTCCGAAGTTGAGTTGTGACAAATATAGTGTTGTTGTATGGTTACCTGCTACTGAACAGCTTACTGCCGCCGTCTCAACAACGGTGCAGGCTGGGCATGATCCGACTAGACCCAGATTATTGGGATCGGGTCGTGACATGTTGATTACGTTGGTGACCTAGATAGGAGAATGTCAATTAAGGACTATGTATACATACTTGCAAGTTCTCCACTTAGTTGAAGATTGACACTTCCGGATATCGTGACAATTTCTACTACATAGTCAGAATACATAGCAGGAGTCAAGGCATCCAAGTAGGCTCTATGGTTAATTGCCTAATTAGCGAGTTTGAGTTTGAGAAGGTGTAGGTTCCAAACTTCCAATGTTTTGTGGCAATCAAAGTGCGCTCATCTCGTGAACAATTCGGTATACCACAATCGGACAAAACACATTGATGTACAATATCACATAAGATATGGGAGCAGTGCAATAAGGAGATTGATCTCTTGAAGATCCAATATTAAGATGAACCCGACGGATATGGTAGCAAAAGTGATTTCTATAGAGAAATTCAAGTTTGTCTTAACTTCTATTCAAGTACTTAAGTTTGAGAAAAGTTCTCGGACTCTGTAGGAGAGTTGTGGCAGTTTTGTGCTCTAGGCAATAATCGTGTCAGAGCCAGTTTCATGATTTTGGATAAAAATCTTATCAGTGCATGTATCCAGTATTGTTTAAGACTGTAGTGGTGGTTAGTTTTGCGGTTCTAGGTAGGAAGAAATCAAAGTAGGAGATAAAGTTAAACGAGAATAGAGTATCGACAACATTCTCATGAGGTGCCTAATCAAACAATAAGCCAATATGGAGGTTGTTGTATGTCTCGTGTTAAATTATGGACTGCTATGGCCCCGTCCGATGGTCAGAGAAGCCCTAGAGGAGTCGAAGCATCAATATGGGATTGTCTCGTGTTAAATTATGGACTGTTAAGGTTATTGTTTGTGCCGCTTCCGTGTACGTGCATAACAGATAACACATTTCCGAAGGAGCCAATTAGTAACATTTTGAACATTTTATTTTCTAAAGTTCTACAGAAGTCAAATTATAGGGAAAGACTAGTAAGAGCATCTCAGCTTCTCTAAGGAGGAGCTCCCTGCACAGTAATTACAGTAATTATGAGGCATTCAAATATCCTTCATAGGAAATACATGATTTTTCTTGGCTGTGAAATATAAATGTATTGTTTTTCTTGAATATAAAATGTAATTATAAGTTCATTTCAGTTATCAATTACTCTCCTGACTAAGTAATAATGGGAATATCTTTCAGCTAGACTAATTAATAATGATAATTTTTATACACATATTTGTTGTATTTCAAAGTTGCGTCAAAGTTGAACTACTTACTAAATTATCAAAATTGGACTTCAAAACATATACATAAAATTATTATTTTTAAAATATACACATTTTTAATCACAGAATAAGCATAAAATTGAAAGTATTTACGTAATAGCACAAGTCTTATTTGATTTTAGACCGAAACCGGAATCTAAAACCGAAACCGAATAAAAAAAGTTGAGTATTTTCAAGACCGAAATCGATCTTTTTTTTTTTCTTCCAATCGAACCGAATCATCCGTTCAATCGAATAACGCTTTCAACCCCAACTCTCACAAGTCACAATTGAATCCTCTGTTATGTACAAATAACCTTTTACTTCCACTTCTTTATCAAGTACTCGAGTGACTGCAAAAAATGAACAGAAATTAAGAATGATATACAAAACACTATAATACGTGACAATTAATAAAGGCCATAGTTTTGGTCATCAATAATTAAACCTTTTACATAGCACAAGTAAATGATATGAAACCATTAGAGAAGGACGGACTAGTAAGAGAACCCAAGTGTAAAATGCAATAAAAGGATTAATTACAGGGGAACAAATATTCTTGTCTACTTAATCCATAGTCAATACGTTGATCATACAGTCTAAGCTCCATATTCATAAGGTTCAATTTGGAGTTTCCATCTACTTCCACAGAACAGTTCAGGCTAAGAAGCCCAATTTAAGGCAAAAATAAATTCCTCCAGGAAAAAAGAGTATAAATTCGACATTAATAACTAAACATAGAATACAGTCTACCAACTGTCACAAAGTAAGCTTGCAACTACAAATAGATCATTGTTACAAGTGTGTTGATGAGATGCACAGATCTTGCCAACCTCTTCTTTGAACACAATTTAGGTTCTACTCTTTCTCTAGGAGGGGCGAGCACGCTTGCTGCTGGTGCTGCAGGAAGGGCACTTGTACTGCTTGATGTGCTCTGCACGCGCAGGTGTGATCTTAACACATTTCCCGTGGAACCACTTCTCACAGATGTCGCAGCAGATCCAGAACTCGTCAGATGCATAGTTATCTCCACAGGCACCACAGAGAGTCTCCCCGTGCTCCTCTTCCACCTCTGCTGCTCCATCATCATCTCCTTCCTCTTCTGCTGGCCCTTCATCATCATCTTCGTCTTTGGGCTGTGGCAAAGCCTTCTTGTGCTTGTTGACAGGAGGTTCTGATGCCCTCTGCTCCATTGCCGATGCATAACAAGAATTATTAGTTGATACTAACCGAAGGCTAAGGGGCAAAAATTAAAAGAAAGTAATATGGCAGAGAAATAGAATATTCACAGGTATTCATGAATTCAATCTACTCCTTTTTTTTTAGATCAACAGCCTTAAAAGCAAACATATTACTGCTGTGTTCAGCTTCTTTCAAATCCCTGATTAGGAGCACAGGTAGATAATGGCACAGATGGGAAATTAATGAGTAACTAGGTAATGTAATCCGTCTATATACAAGATTGGGAGAGAGAACTTGGTCCTTGCACAGCCTGTAAGTTTCAATGGGTGCATTTGAAAAGGCCCAATGGCTTTGAAGTTTGGTAGTATCACAATTTATCAGGAACTACCGAAGCAATTTTGTTGTAAACCAAAAAAAAAAAGATGGATTTTAGTAATTTACTATTTTGATCGGCAAGGCAATCACACAACATAAAGAGCATTTACTTGTCGAGGAAAATTGTGATTGAAGTCGAGTTTTTATGTCAAGGTAAGTTGGGCAAACTGGAAACTTCAGGCATGCCAGAATTGTTCTGTACGGAATTGAGTTGGGATTTGTGGCGTAAACCAAACCAAACTTCTGGTCTGACCAGATATTAACATTGTTGCAAAAGGATGACCCAATACACGTCAGTGAGTGATTGTGTTACAAATAGGGTTTTTGGTTGTCAATTGATCTAGCCCAGCCCAAGTTATATGTATGCACTCAGTTTCCCGAAAACAAGGAACCCTATCTGTTTCTTCTCTCCTTCCACCTATTCTTCTATTCCACCTTCCACTAATCTTTACACATCTATAGTATCTAAAGTTCTAAACATCAATAAGACACAATAAGTATAAGATGAGTCAGCATATAGGGATAAAAGGTGATGAAAATACAAGCACCCATCATGACTGATTGTTGTAGTGGTGGTACAAACTCACTTGCTACTACAATAGAACACACAACTGCACATGACCACCTAATCCAACTCTACAGAAAATGGACTTTGACCTGCTGCAAGCTTCCAAAACTAACAACAACGGATACTGCTCGACACAAATAGACTTGCTCCATAAATATAAAAGATAGAAGAAACATTATCCTTTTTCCTCAACCTCAAGTCCAAATACGCTAGAAAACGGATCACAGGGATATCCTTTTCAAGTTGTGCTGTTGCCTGAAAGTTTAGTTTATATAGATATTCAATTTCAATAAAATATTATTTTCTAACCACTTTGGAGTTCGACTTGGATTTGGTACTGCTGTTGTTGGTGCCCGATGTCCTCACTTTGTTCTTCCCATTCACGACTTCATAAATTGTTGGCAGATCGTTTATCATATCAAAGAGGCGTTTTCTGCATATACACAAATTAAGTTTATTGGAAAAAATAAGTGTCAGCAAAAATCTACAATAAATTTGTAAGAAAATGAACATGAAGGTTGTCGGTGAATGAGATTCAGAAATTTCTATCGCTAGACAATGGCATACCAGTTTTGGGGTAGGAACACTTGCAAAATGCCAAGTCCAAGACGAGAACAATATGCCAAAGGGAGAAAAAAGTGATTTCCCTAAAGATTGATTTGATGTCTTACAACTGTATTCGATATTTCTGCAAAGTGACCAAGTTTAGACATGTATGCATTCTGTGCATATTGTTCCAATATAGTTACTCAAGAGGATAAAAAAACTTAAAACTATTAAATTTACTTGGTTACAAGTCACTTGTAACAACATAAATTCCCCCATTTGACAACTATTAATTTGAAATGGCAAAAGTTTCATTTCAAATGGAAAGGGCATTTGGAGTTTGCCATTTTTGTATGGCTAAATCAGTAAACGGTGGGAACCGAACAAAATAGAATTGCCGTTTCGACCAATATGTCAATAGAAACAACGAACTCTCCATTACAAACGTGAACCAAACTATCCCTAAATATAAAACTCACAATGTTCTCAACTTATCCAAAACTCGGCATCATTATTCACAAGTCCTCATAGGCTATTCAGCAAAATGTAGAACTTATGCCTCCACAACTATAAAATAATTCACTAATACCATCTCAATATGGATTAACAAAGAACAAATCATCCATTTGAAAACAAATTACGTGTGCAAATTTACTTTTGGGTTTAGATATACATTGTTCTGAATATAATATGTGTAGAGTGCTTCTCAAAACATGAACTTCAAACCATGCCTCTCAGGTTACAGCACATGGTTATGTGTTTGGCAACATGCTAAAAATGACATATTAAAGAACATAGATTTGACTACTACCCCCACAGATTAACAAACTCTATTTATTGGGTGTTTAACAAAAACCATAAAGAAGTAGAACAAAATAAATAAGGTCTCCTGTATGTCGATCAATATTCTGTTTCATATACTTTCAAATCATTAAAATGTTGTTACCACTGGTCTCAGCTGGCATATAATGTTGGACATGAAAAGTTCAACTTTGAAACTGAACTGAGAAGTTTCAAAACTCATAGCATAGGATGTAGGAGTCTCATTTGAAAATGACTCAAAACTTGGACATATATACCTTATCTCAAAACCTTACCAAATTATCAATGGCAGAAATTTCTATCGAAGAACTCTAAAGCATTCTACGCTAGAACTGAAAAAAAGAACCTCTACAACACTTGGTCTCACAAGCAATGATTTAAGGGAAAATAAAGCCTTAGATCCATGTTCAAAAAGAAGGGTTAGTTCACAATTAATTGGCTCGAGTAATCAGCTGCTTAATGCGGTTAATTGGTTGCAGTTGACTGAAACTTCCAAGTCGCTGCTTAATTGTGAGTAATCGGCTGAGCAGTCCAATTAATAATCAACCAGTCATGGATGGAGCATGTAACCACCTCATACACATTGCATTCTATTGGTTCTATCTCAAAGAAATAGATAACATAAAAGAAATATGTAAGAGAAAAACCTGGCATTAAACTTCTACTGTAAGTGATGGGATTTATAAATTTAAAAGGATTTTAACAGTAAGTGGAAAAGCACAAAAAATATTCACTTAGTAACTAGACTTTTTTGTGAACAATGGGCAGTACATTCTTGTTCCGACTTATCAACTTAAGGTGCATATGTTAATCTAATTTCAATATCTCCATTGCTTTTTTTTTTTGGTTAAAAGGTTTGATGGACTGATCAATATCATCATTTCATGATGTTGGCCTAGTTTAAGATTTTCTACTTAGTGCCATGGTGTATGTGTCGCTTGAGAGAGAGAGAGAGAGAGAGAGAGAGAGAGACGAAAACATGATATAACAAAAACGTTAAGTTGTATAGGAACTTAGAAACAGAGGTAATGCACAAATTTTCTTGTGAATAACTGTCTAGATTCATACACTTGCATTTTATTAAATTGAGGTGCTCTAGCAGTAGAACTGTCTTCGAAAAGACCCGACATTTTCAACCAAAGTTTGAAAAGTACACTAAGTCAATAAATTAGACTAATGTGCTCCCCGAAAGTCTGAATACTAACATCTCAATAGCATGTATCTCCAAATGGTGGCTTAGTAGCTTATACTAAAATAAAAAGCATCACAGTGCCACGAGGCTCTTGCTTCTACAGTGTCTTGTAAGGGTCAAGATGTATGCAGCCTTATCCCCATATATATGGAGAGGCTGTTTCGGTGACTTGAACCAGCATCCTCCAGGACACAAGCAACAAGCCTTACCATTGAGCCATGATACGCCCTCAACATAAAGTATTTAAACATAAAATACAAAATTTATATACAACAATACAAATTGTAAAATATTTAAACACAAAAATACTAGGAAACAAAATATATATATAACCGCAAAGGGTATTTATTTTAATGGTACTACATCCTAAGCCCTATGCTATGCAGATCCTTAAAAAGCAGATACTACACTGTATCCCCCTTGAGCAACATGAAATTAAGACCAAGAAAAGCAGTCAGCAGACACAAATATAATGATCACAGTCATAGACTGATATGCATTTGATGTAGCAAAAAATCAGGAATTAACCTTTCAATGACAAAGTTTTACACATTCTCAAAGCAATTCGGATTGTACCAACATATGCTGATATATTTTCAAAATTCTAGAAGTAACTGTGATTATACCATTGTATGCTGACACAAATAGAGATGATATAAAAGAGAAGGGAAAATGCTAAAAACAAAATAGCAACATTAGCCAATGAAGATCCAAGCAATTAAAATAAAGGGCGACACAGTTCTGAACTTCCAAGCAATTAAAACGCTGCTCGTGCATGAAAAACAAATAAGGGGTAGTTTTGTTCCAAATATAAATCGGGCACTTGAAAGTTGGAATAAAAGAAGACACGAGAAATTAAAAATATGAGAAAAAAAATCTAATATTAATAACTAGAAGGCATATAATCATGAAACAGATTTCAAATACAAGAAAATCTAATATGAATAATTAGGAGGCTGATCTAATCATCACCTTTCAGCCTTGTCGAATCCAAACCTAGCACCAAAATAAAATGCAACAGCAAGTAGCCATGCATCACTGTGTACAGCCACCAAAGACAACCAGTCTTTCTCCTGCATTCCGTCTCTTGCGAAGTTGATACCCAATGCAGGCTCAGGAAGTTCTGGAGGAACTTCTTCTGCAGGCAAAGCAACTTCCCAGTGCTCATTGGGAAATCCATAAAGGCACAAATTTTCCTTTTCTGCAAGACATGTCAATTAAATGAGAAGAAGACCGAAAACAGCTAAAAAAAATTGAATCCAAGATGCAGCAAAATTCAGGGTATTTTGGAAGGTAATCGGTGCAAACAATGAGAAAGGTACTCAATCAGCAAAATGGTCAGGCTTAGAGAAGTAATATCTCCGTACATGATACAATACAAACAAACGAGCTTTACGAAAATGGATCATACTGCTAAATAGTTCTTTGAAGACAAAAGCTGTACCAAAATTGTAAATACAGAATTAAGCTTACATAAGAAAACAGACTACAAAGTAATTAGACATATTTGACAGCTAAGGATCAATCATATGCATATTTTCAAGTACACTTGTTCTACACTATACAAGGATGGAAGAGTAGAAAAATACAAAGGTATACTCATATCATAGAGAATACTAACTCCATATGAGCAATGGTCAAATTAGTCCACTAAAACAGGCAGACGTGCTGCTAACTTATCGTTAAAGAATATTAGCTCTAAGTTTCCAGATATATGAAATGTGAATGGAGAATGTGGCTCATCAGAGTTTCACTTTTCACGATTTAATCAACATAGGTCCAAGGATCCAAACATCGGCTGAGGAGAGATGGCCCAAAGTTGCACCTTAAATCAGTATCTTCCCAAAACATCCAAGCAGCAGAACCAGTCTGGATGAAATTTAATGGACTGAGATTTGGAGTGTGACAGCTAGTTAAGTATGTGTCCTTATATTACTATTCTCCACTCACTTAAGAGACTATGCAAATGCCACTCTCTCTCTCTCTCTCTCTCTCTCTCTCTCTCTCTCTCTCTCTCTCTCTTTTGGCTTGTGCCACAGTTACGATGTGATCCCTATAGTAATCATATCATCTTATACATTCATCTAACCTCTTTTCTAGTCTAGGAGAACTTGGATCTAGACTGTTTTCTAGTATACGAAACTTGGAGCATGCTTCTTGGTTGCACAAACTCAAAATGCACGAATAAAATGGTAGTTTTACCTATTTGCCAACTTGTCATAGGTTTTGTGGCAGGGCCCAGTCACTTGCTCATAGATAAGCTTGTTAGGACGTAGCACGACTTTCAAGGGTTGATATCAGGATGTCAAGCTGTAAGAAAAAAAAATTAGATTCTTTTGTGGATCTTTCTTTGCTCAATAGGTAATCCTATTTCTAGTGGGAGAAAGTTTGATCCTGATGCTGATCAACGTAGGCTACCACATATACAGTAGCAAGTACCCTCACTTACAGATAAAAAGACACACTTTCAGTTTATACTAAGAGAACTCCTACCACTCGGAAAATGGGAGGCCGATCTCGGTTCTTAAATCTTTCAATCTAATCCACTGGAAGAAAGCTTCCAGTACAGTGTGTGATAAGCCACGATAAATCCTCGACCTTAAATAACAAACTATTTGAAACACTTCCCATGTCACAAGAACATATTTTCTTCAAAATCTATAATCTTCTCTTAATACCACAAACTTTATATCAAAGAACACACTATATCAAAACGTCATTGTTTGAACCTTACTCAGCTACATACTTGGTACATTTAGACTTTAACCTTACTCAGCCACATACTTGGTACATTTAGATAACAGTGATAAACAAAATACTCCACTTAAAATATATAAAACCTCAGGTAAGTGCCAATAATATTAAGGAAACACAAGCTAACTAAATTTTCCCACAGAATCAACAGAAAATCAGCACCAAACATAGAAATTGAAATCAGATTTCAGGATCAACTACAAATAAAATGGATATAATCTAACAAAACTGTCCAATTGTATTAAACAAGAAACAAGAAGTAATCTTAACAGGATTACGGGCCGGATTAATGGGCACCCATTAAAAACCCATGGCCGGTCCAATTGGACACCCACTTTTTAAAAAACACCACCGAGGGGGTGGTCCAGTATTAGCACCGGTAAAGGAAGGGAGGAGTGGGCGTGGGTTCGAATCCCAGTCCGGGCAAAAATGTAATTGAATGGGAGGGGGTCTTAGTGCTAGTAGACCAGGACAAGGACGGTCATCAATGACCGTCCTTATCTCAAAACCAAGAAAACAAGAAGCAATGTAAATTAAATTCATTAGTAAAGTTAGAATCTAGAAAATGTGCAATCAGAATAACCAAGCCAGCTATTTCCTTCAAAATTTGACAATACAAGGAAAGCAAACACTATTAGGTTCTCACATAAGCCAATTCATCACTCTCACACAACACAGACCAAGTGCAAAACTTACATTTACAAGTAGAGAAAAGACACCTTAATACCGATAACATAAGCTATGTGCAATCAAAATTCCAAAAATAATGAAAAATCAATCAAATATCAGCAAATCAGAAGTACTACGAGCTTACAAAATTACCTGTGAAGTCAAAAGAAGAAAAAATGAACAACAGAGCAATAATGGTGGATCGTGGAGAAACAAAGCATCAAATCACCTAAAAATACATTGAGCCACCTCCAATCCTACAACATTGATCAGTAAAACTGTAAAAGTAAGACAAGCACTACCTCAACCAGTAATACAAGCTAATTCTGTGCAAGTAAAAAAGTTCAAAATATGTATGAGAAATAATATAACAGTATATTAGTTCCTCAGTGATGAAAACTTAAGGGGATGATATCTAAAGACAACTCAGCCAAAGGAACATCAATGATGCACAGAATTAGTAATTATAGAACTGAAGTCTTTAACAAACTTGTTTTCTTGCCAACATAAACAAACACAATCTTATACCCTATGTTGCACGGACACAGATAAGACATGACAGGTAAGGTCATTGCGACACGGTACCTATTTGGTGTGTCCTAGTGTATTTTGTAGTGTCTAAGTTGTGTCCACTACGTGTTCGACACGACACAGCCCACATTTTAGGAGTGTCCATGCTTCCTAGCTTATACCACAACATAAGCTAAGTAGTCTAATAAACAAGAAGTTGTGCATAGTTGAAACACCTACAAATTAACATCACATGTCAAGCTCAACATTTAGACAAGTGAAAGGTGGCCTGAAGCTTTGCAAGGACTTGTGCAATCACCAAACTTAACACAAAAGAACATCAACAAAATAAGTTGTGCATAGTTGAAACGCCTACAAATTAACATCACATACAAGCTCAACATTTAGACAAGTGAAAGGTGGCCTAAAGCTTTGCAAGGACTTGTGCCCGAAAATCAACGTTGAAAGGTTCATGTCCATGATATGTGACAGCTAACTGCAGAACCTGTAAACCTCAATAGAAACTATGCAATGTACGATATCTATGTAGCTAAGCCTAACATTTCAAATTAACGAGAACCCTAACAAATAATACAAAAAGCTTCTACATGTTCAGCTCCTTGCAAAACACAGTAACTTGAAGCTACACAATGAATGGAGTTTGATGAAATCCCCAAACTAAATATCTCAACACTCAGGGTATCCAAATTATTATAAAAAAGTGTTCGCTAATACCTGACAAGTCTGTGTGACATATCAAATAGCTTACAATTTTGAAAAGTGGTATATATAAAAATGTGTTCGCCAATACCTGACAAGTCTGTGTGACATATCAAATAGCTTACAATTTTGAAAACTGGTATATATATATACATACTACAATAGATTGTCTGTTAAAGTCCATGCATGTGCTGCCAAAGCTCTAGAGCCGTAGTGGGGGTTGAGGGCTATATACTTATATTATTCTAACACGTCCCACATGTCGAAGGTCAAATTTGGTTAGATACTTAGAGAGCTGGATTCATGCAGCATTATTATTTTTATAAAATCCTCTCACAATGCACATCACAGTTGATTCGGATCAACTGGGTTGCTCTAATATCATGTTAAAGTCCTTGTCACTGCATCAAAACCCTATAGGCTATATCCGTAATGAAGGTTGAGGATTATATATTTATATAATTCTGAAAATTCCTGCAATATCTCAGATAAATCAATGTTGGTATCACTATCAGCTAGTATCAATTGGTGTCAATATCGCACCAGACATGCCAAAATTGATACAATACGGTCGAACGCATCGATCAACCAACACTGCGAACTCTGTTGTTACTCTTTTGGCGATACTTTCTCTCATGGCATTTGATGGACCATGACTGTTAGCACAATAACCTCATTTACATGGCTCAGCTGCAAGGGATGCTAAATTCTTACTAACAATCAATGATCATAAAATATTGTAATATAAATTAAAACTTATGAACCAGCAATCACATGCTGCATAATGAAGAACTTAAAGCATCAAAACTCTTAGGGTTGAGATTGGTATCTCTTTTATGGATATAATGTTCTGCTATAATATAATTCTATCAATATATTATAACTATGTTGCACGAATATGGTCACGGTTACTGGTAAGGATACGATACAGATACGAGCATTTTCGAATATATACAAGGTAGTCACCTATCTACGTGAATATGGACACGGATACGGACACCATTTCCCAATAGTGTCACAACTGCAAAATGCAACGCACGTCATTAAATGGCACAACATAAACATGTCACAAACCTAAACAACAGATGGCATAGTATAACATCACAAAGAACGTGACATCATCTTGCTATATCATCTTGCTACGTAAAAAATATTAGAACATTAATAAGTGGCCAGGCTAATAATACAACAATTTGGCGGAAATGAAGTATAATTACAGTAGCTAAGTCTAGTTTAGGATATCATCTTGACATGACAATCCGACATATTTAGAATAATTCGGTCTGAACACTATCTCAAGTGACTGGTTTCCCGTTCGAAAAATAATTTAAGGCTAAAAAGGTAAACAAAGCTCTTTTGATGGTCCTAAGAATCTTATGATATTTAGAAACTTCTTCATTTAAGAGTTTGTAGTATAGACACAAGTCAAACTATCAGGCCCAGGTAGTTTATTTGGCATGTCTGTCATATTTTCTTGCAACAGTTGTTCTATGATATTTAGAAACTTTTTCATTTAAGATTTTGTAGTATAGACACAAGTCAAACTATCAGGCCCAGGTAGTTTATTTGGCATGTTTGGCATCTTTTCTTGCAACAGTTGCTCTTCATGGAGGAGACTTATGCAGTAGACCATAGTTTGCAGTATCGGCCAACACCGATACAATATGGCTGATACTGATACAGTTTGGCATGTCCCAACCCGATACCGGCCGATACTGATACAGTTTGGCATGTCCCAATCCGATGCGGCCGCTACCAACATTGGGAATCTATTTTCCAGTCAATCAGCACAGAAAATTGACCAATCAACAAGAGCGTAAAAGCACAATAAGATTGTAAAAGTATGTAAATGAAGAAAACTTATTTATCGTAGGTAAACTAGGGTGACTATTATTCCATTCAATTTGAAAACTAATAAGAAATAGTACAGAAAATACTTAAAATTATGACTAATATAAATATTTTTCTAAAAATTTAATAATTTTTAAGTATTATTTGCTTTCCGATACCAAAAATCCAATACTCTGATTTGAAACCGTTAATACTATCAATACCGCCGATCCCGATACTCATAGGAAGGGTCTGAAACCGATTCCGATACTGCGAACCTTCAATTTGATACTGACTGCTACCAATATCAACGTTGGGGGTCCCTTTTCCAGTCAAATTGGCCGAAAAAATTAAATGAAAAAGAGCAATCAACAAGGATGCAAAAGCATAGGAAGGTTGTAAAAACATGTAAATAAAGAAAACTTATTTATCTCAAGTAAGCCAATAAGCAAGGGCGACTAATATTTCATTTAATTTCAAAATTACTAAAAACAACAAAAAAAACTTTAAATTATGCATAAATGTATAAAATATATAAAAAAAAATTTAAAAATTAGTAATTTATTAATAATTATTTGCTTTACAATACCAAAACAATCCGATACTCCGACCCAAAGCTGCCGATATTGTCAATCCTGATACTCATAGGAAGGGTATGATACCAATTCACATACTACAACATGGTTTAAAGTATCGGCCGATACCGATCCGATACGGCCGATACCGATACGGTTTGGCATGTCCCGATCCGATACCGACCGATACCCAATACTTACCGATACCAACATTGAGAGTCTCTTTTCTGGTCAATTCGGCAAAGAAAATTAAACGAAAAAGACAAATCATCAAGGATTTAAAGCGTAATAAGATTGTAAAAACATGTAAAAGAAGAAAATCAATCTATTATATGTAAACCAATCGCTAAGGGTGATTACAATGTTATTTAATTTCAAAAGTACTACAAAATAACACTGAAAATACTTAAATTATGCCTAAATGTATAAAATATATGTTTTTAAATGTAAATAATTTATTAATAATTATTTTTTTTGATACCGAAAAATTCGATACTCCGATCCGAAACCGCCGATACTACCGATATCGCCGATACCAATACTCGTAGGAATAGTCCGATACCGATTCCGATACCGATACTGTGAACCTGGTAGAGACCCTACACACTAGCCACTTCAAACAATTATAATCGTCCTAGGAATATAACCCAACATAAGAACTCTTAGCTGCTCGAGTGTCAACCTCCAATGACTATCTATCCAACCAGCTCATCAACAGCACACCAGTCAGAAGAAAAACAGTTAGTCTTATCATCCTAATTAATACAATCTAGAGAATGTAAAGTAGGAGGTCTTATGGAAAATCTGGAAATAAAAATTTATTTAATATCAGAAAATTTTCTGAAACTCTGTAAAATTCACACTTGTACATGTAAATTAACGAGTTGGGTCATATAAATTCAAATATGAAAGACGTGTATCTTGGCTAACAAGTTGGGTAGGGAGAAAATCCTCTGAATGCATGAAATATAACAGTGAATCTCAAGCCATTTGTAAGAATCTAGTGAATCTCAAGCCATTTGTAAGAATCTAGTGAATCTCAAGCCATTTGTAAGAATCTAGACGTTCAAACTATAAAATGAATGTACCATGTCAAGCCTTGGAATATTTTTCTCTTCCACCTTTTTTCTCCTTTTTCCACCTATAGATCTCTTGTTACTTCCCCAGCACCTCTTAAACCTCCTTTCACATATCTCTTCTTTTCTAATCTTCTTCACACAAGGTTGGGCCTAAACAAATGATACCCTAATGGATACTCCATTTAATCTAAACCAAATGAGAAAAATCACTTCCCTTTACATAAATGAATAACAAACCCATCCATGATTCTATCCAAAACTGATTAGAACAATTTGTACAATGAACTAAAAGATTAAATATTGGCTTGCGGATAAACAATGGGTGTGCTTGGAGAGCTGAAGCTTGAAAGTGAACCAGTAAAATAGTGGAAACAGACCCATAAGTATTTTCTCCTACTTTCCGTATTTGGCTTTTGGAAAGTAGAGTTGGAACCTCGTACGACCCAATCCAAAGTGAATTGCTCTTCCATTTTTAGTATCTAGGTTGCACGGGAACATACAGTCCTCCGGAGAACTGTCCACGTCCTTATCCATATACATGTCTGATATGTATCAGACAAGATACTTCCTCAACACGGATGTCAGTCATGGTCCTCCCACGACTAGGCTCCTAGGTTCCAAAGGGTCCCGAAACATGGCAGAGTGATTCGGACTGGTTGTGCTTGTGTCAAACATAAATAATTACATAAATAGTTCGAGGAAGAATAAAATCTACCGAATATAACACAAGTAACCACACATAAGCAGTAGAGGCAGTACCAAATATCAAAAGGGACCCAAAAGCAAAAAAAAATGGGACCTCTAAGACAGGCTAGTAAAAGGAAACTAACATGAAACCCACCCCAACTGCCACAAGTTCAATGTTTGAAGGAGGATGACCAGTACATCCTCTTAATACCAATCACCAAGAGAAGTTAATACTTACTACTAGGGTTATTTAGTAATAAGCTCTCATATAATGTTTGGTATTAGGGTTCTGGTCTCCATAATGTTCAACATTAGGGTTTGGGCGATCTCATATTCACTGTTGACATCCAAATCTGTTACCAATTTGGAGACCTATGGAGACCCAAACCCTAATATCAAATTGTATATGAGACCCTATTACTAAATAACCCTTCATACTGCAATTGGAGACATAAGGATGCATAATTAACTAAAAATAACACATTATCAATGCCAACTTCAACAAAAATAACTCATTGTCATAATGGGTCTAAGAAAACTCACAATTCCACACATTTAACACTGAGCAATCAAACTAATCAAAACGCATGCATAATATAAAGATAAATATCACAATCAGACACTTCAATAAACATATAGTGGCACAAAACAAGCAATACATAACACGAGTTACAACTAGCAGCACACCCAAACTTCCAATAAGTGACAAAAATAACAAATTTTGGACTATAATTGAACATAAACCCTAACCGGGATCGCACTGCTGGTAGAAATCCTCCACATCTGCACGCAAAAAAAAAAAACTTCAATTTGTGAATCACCAAAACTCCAAATCGAAGCAAAAGAGGAAGTATTCCATGGGCGGTAAGGTTACCGGTGGTGAGCGCTCTAATCATCCCGGCCCTCCTCCCCTTGAAATCCCTAAACACCTCCTCCACCGTCCGCGGGTTGTACTGCGCCGGACCTCCGCCGTCCATCGCCGTAGTAGAGACACGCAGGGAATTTCGGGAATCCAGAGGGGCAGAATGGGAATCGGCGGGGAATTAGGGTTTTGAAGGGAGCAAGCGAAAAAGAAAGAAAAAAAAAAGGGGGGCTTTTTTCCGTAATGGCGGACTTGAAAGGGCTGAAATCGACGGGAACTAAGCGGATTTGATTTGGACAGAAGGGGGGTCGTAAAGTCCGGATGTGTGCTTTTGTCTTTTGTATGGCTATAACATTCTTTTCGAGCTGTCGGGCCACGTGGATCGGTTTTTTGCAGTTAGGTCCTCGAATAAAATACGAATTCAACTATCTTATTACAGTGTTCTCAACTTTTTATAATTCCTAGTTAATCGCAATTTGATATTATAAACATGTCAAGTATTAATTGGTTAACTATTACTATATAACGAAATGATTCGTAAAAGTGATAATTGTGAAACCCCTCCCCAAAAATTTCTTTAAACCTAATTTATTTTAATTCTTTTTTTTTTCTTGTGATTTAAATTAATATTGGTATTTAATGTCCTCCTTTACTTAATAATGGTATTATCAATATTAATATGGTTATCGTATAGACTTATGTTATTATTATTTTTAGGAATATTATTATTATTATAAATCTTGATATGCTAAGGGCCTGTTTGGTTCGATGTAGGTGCATGGAAGTGTGAAAGTGGCACTTTCTTGAGGTGTAACTCATTTCACTTACAATACATTCCACTTTCCAAAATGTGTTTGGATATAGTACTTTTTGTTTGCTGCAAGTGGAAGAAAAATGAGTTTGATGTTTGGATGGTTGTTGTAAGTGAAGAAAAAAAAGTAGTTCGGTTGTTTGGATGGTAAGTAGATATTGGAGTTGGTGATATGGTAACTAATAATTAAATTAATTACCATCATAATAATAATAAGAATAATAATAATAATAATAATAATAATAACAATAATAATTTGTATTGAATATTAAATCTAATTTTAGTTAATATAAATTTTCAAAAATAAAGATAAAATTCTTATTTTCTGAAATAAAATTCTCATAAACTTTGCATAAATTTAAATTTTCATATAATTAGTAAATTGTTGGGTATTAGAAAGTATGTGTCATGTGAAGGAAAGCAACCAGCAGGCACCACTCCGTCCACATCAAACTCATTTTTCCATCATCCACCTCTTTTTCTCCTCTTCTTCATGTAAAAATTACTTCAATCCCCTCCTCGTCCCCCCTTTCCCATCAAGCCGCCGCCACCACCACCACCACAACTCACAGTAGCATCGTCCGTCTCCTTGGGCCTCCCTCCCCTCCCCTGCCGCCGACGTCGTCGCCGCACACGCACCTCTCTCCGATCATCCGCGGGTTGATGCAACTGGATCCGTCGAGCCCGCATCAGCCAAACCACCGCTACTTGGATCTGCATCTCTCTCCTTCTGACTTTCTCCAAAAGAATTATGTCACCTTCTCTCTCCATTTCTACTTTCAGTCCAGTTTCAACCAAAATTGGTCGGATGTGGAAATGGAGAAAAGGAGGGGAGACAGGAACTGCACCACCATCAAATCAAGAAAATCCAAAGGAGTTCCAGCTTTGAACCAAACATCTGAACTCTCACTAGTTCAGCAGAGTTTTATTTTTTCTTTCACTTTCAGTCCAGTTTTATGTAACCAAACAGCCCCTAATTAAATTGTTAGAAAATCCTAATTCAGCTTTTAAATTAATGAACTAATTAATTAATACTACTTAATCGATTTATATCTAAACCTAACAAATCCAGTCATCCATTAGCTAACCTCCCGCATTCACTCTCCTCACGCAAATATTTTCCTAACAAACATACAACACCAACTATATTCTCCCCCTGTCACACACAAATACTCACGTAGGCACTCTCTCTTAATCTCTCTCTTAGCAATAAAAGTTGCACGAGGCGTGCAGTCGAGACCAAGCACCCCCCCTCCCCCACCGACTGACTTTGTCACTTTTCGTTCCCAGAATACGTATTTTTATACATGTACTATTTTAATATATTTATTTAATATTTATCATGTATTGTTCTGTATTTAAATTCCTTTAATTTCATGTTAATTAATTTTCTGCAATTTTATTTTCTGCATTTTACTTTCTGCTTTTATACTCTGCTTTAGCTTTGCTTTGGGTTCGGCTTGGATTGGTTCAATTATGTTGGTTCATCATGAACCGAAACAAACCTCCACCTACCACCACCCCATTTAAAACCCCAAAACCCTTTCTCCCTCTTCATTTTACTCCTTCTCCATTACTCTTCTTCTTCATCCTCCATAACTCTCCCCCACCTACCCAACCGTATAGGCAAGTGCCAACTTGCTTCTTGATGGATTTCCATTTTTGTTGTTCCATTGTCTTCCTCTCAAGATTCTTAGACACTTTAGTACTTAGCATTTTCAATTCCCATGGCTCATTTCATGTAGATCTAAGTTTAATACATTTTTGGAATTTTTAGGTTTTGATCCAGTAACTTTATTATTTTTCAAGTTTTGATGGTTCCATGTTGTAGAAAATTTGATTCTACCCAATTTAGACTATTGGAAGTCCTGATTTCGACTTATTTTGAGTGATTTATGGTCTTTTGGTTCATGGGTTTTCATGGCCATTGGAGGCTGGTTGGGGAAGATGAGCATGCTGTTTTCTGGCACATGTTGTTTCTTGGCGCATGCTGTCCTGGCGCATGCTGTTTCCTGGCGCATGCTGTTTGCTGGCAAAACACTGTTGCCATGCTGTTTGCTGGCGCATGCTGTTTTCTGGCGCATGCTGTCATGGCGCATGCTGTTTCCTGGCGTATGTTGTTTTCTGGCAAAATACTGTTGTCATGCTGTTTGCTGGCGCATGCTGTTTTCTGGCGCATGCTGTTTTCTAGCGCATGCTGTTTTCTGGCAAAATACTGTTGTCATGCTGTTTGCTGGCGCATGCAGTTTTCTGACGCATGTTGTCCTGGCGCATGCTATTTCCTGGCGCATGCTGTTTGCTGGCAAAACACTGTTGCCATGCTGTTTGCTGGCGTATGCTGTTTTCTGGCGCATGCTGTCCTGGCGCATGTTGTTTCCTGGCACATGCTGTTTCTTGGCGCATGCTGTCCTGGCACATGCTGTTTCCTGGCACATGCTGTTTCTTGGCGCATGTTGTCCTGGCACATGCTGTTTTCTGGCACATGCTGTTTCTTGGTGCATGCTATTTTCTGGCGCATGCTGTTTTCCGTGGTCGCATGCTGTTGACTGCTTTTTTCTGTGGCCGCATGGCACTTCCTGGCCGCATGAGATCCTGACCACATATGTATTCTCAGCCGCATGAACTTCTATAATTTCCCGGCCGCATGAACTCTAGCCCATGATGCCTTTTGACGGATTCTTGTCCCGAATTAACATTGATTGATATTGATTGTGACCTTGACTAATAATTGATCATGCGTTCCTAGTTGGAACTAAGAGACTGGCTAGTCGTCTTATTTAAATTGAATGAATGAGACACGTTCATATTAATTATGAACTATTGTAATTGATTGGCCGATCCCGAATATTGGTATACAGGCATATGCAGGCTTCAATTTATTTATTTTTCTACAAAAGCAGCATGTGTACTTTATGGTCAAGGCATGATTTATTCCGTGGTTAATTTTAATTGTGCATTACGCTATGTAAGACTTACAACCTAACCGCACAAGTATCGTTGTAGAGTTGGGCATATCGTACTTTGTACGGAAGTACTCATTCTGAATGACCATGATCCACGGCATAGGATTTCACTTAACATAGAGGCTACTAAGTTAAATAAAATAATGATTGCATGGAGAGAATGGATTCCCGAGTTCTTACATGGCAGCCCTCTTTGGGACTATTAGTGCCCGACAGGCCGGCTGGTTCCCACAGATACTACAAATCTGTCACACGGGCAGGGAGCGGTATCTGCTTATATTATTTATTGTATATTAATGACGGGCGTCCCGCTGGGAATCGTCTAATTCATGATTGGCGTAATTGATTGACTGGGTAGACTAGCCTTGCTTGCACATAGTAAGAACTGAGGAATCCTTTATCGCATAATTCTAGGATAACTTGGACCTCACCATAGCAAGCCGTAGTAGTGAATGGCCGTTTTAAATTGACTTGTTTGTGTACTGTATCTACTCTGTTACCTAACTGAGATGATCAGAATGTCAGGACATGACGGGCCAACTTCTGTCCTTGTTTGGTTGGGAGGTTGGTTCGAAGTATCGTGATGTTATGTGAATCCCAGTAGCAAGCAGAGATCTATTATTATATTCTCTTATTTACTGGTTTAAATTTCTCATATCGTGCTTCCTTGCGGTACTTGCTATTAGAGGTCTAACCTCTCTGGTTTTGCATGGCCAGATCTAGAGCCGGTTTCCAAGGACTCAGCTTACTTCCACCTCCAATATGGTCAATACTAGAGGGACGATCGCAGGAGGACTCGAGTGGGTTCCTTACTTCCCCACTCGTTTTGTTATTTACTTAATACCTTGCCGTTTGGCACCGACATGTTAGTCGGATTGTCTTGTACTTACTTTTACATAATTGTAATTAAGTCAGACTATAGCTGATAACAATTGTGTATACTTTGCTACATCATCTGGCTATGTTTTGTAAAGCCAGATATCGAAAACATTTTGACTGAACGTTTGGGACGCCTTACTGCTTTATCTTACATGTTCTCTATTTCTGTTTCTTATTTGAATGATTGAGACAATAGATGTAAAGTGACCATAGGGAGACTTTCATGTAGTATGCACCCCCTCGTCTTTTAGACAGCATTGATCGTATTATATGATATTCATCTACCCGTAATACGTAGCTGGCTGAGTCATCCCCCGCTCTCCAGTATTCTGGTTCTGGGGCGTGACAAGGTTTTTATGGTGGCCCATGCAGGTCTGATTTCAGACTTGTGGGGTGTTTTGATTTATAGGATGTCTCAATCACACCTGTTCCCCCTTGATCTCATGATTCGTTGTTCTCAATCCTAGCTTGACATTTCCGTATCCTTCAGCTTCATTAATCCTTCATGTCCGGTCGTTTGATTGTTTGCTTGTCCCTTTTCTTAGGGGCACCTCGTCCGCATCTGTCAGAATTGGACAGCAGCAACAAGGGCAACATGGGCAACCTGACCAGGTTGGTCAGCTACAAGGGCAAGAACTACTTCAAGAGACTATCCAAGAAGAAGTGATAGTGGAAGCGGCAGCTGGATCGCAGTATCCGGAGGTTCCACCACCACCAACAGTTCTACCTACCCCTATGGAAGTGGACACACCAGCCCTTCTGGAGATCATGAGAGGGATGATGGCTACTCAGCAACATCAGATGTTAGCCCAGCAGCGCATGCACGCTCAGTTGCAAGAGCAGAACGTACTACTCAACCAAGGATTGCAGACAGCTTTGGAAAGAGGGACGAGGACAGATTCAGGAGCATCAGCCAGGTTTTGCAAGTACAACCCTCGCCGTTTCGAGGGCACGGAGGATGCCATCTCAGCAGATGCATAGCTTAAGGATATTGAGGCTATTCTGACGGCAGCTAAGGTACCGGCAGAAGAACGTAGGGCTGTGCACAATTAAGTCAAATCGACCAAATCGAACCAACCCAAATCGAAACGATTGGTTTTAAACCGAACCGATGGTTCGGTTGGTTTGGTTCGGCTTCAATTTTTTCAAAATCGACCGGTTCGGTTCGGTTCACGGTTTGGTTATGCCAAAAATCGTCTAAACCGAACCGAACCAAATCCTTGTTAAATAATTAGGGTTGGCCGGTTGGGTATGGGTTCATTGGGTTGTATTATACATGTTTGGTTCATTTATTTACATCACAACTATTTATCAAGTTAAAGTTGAAAGAGCGCTCTCTCTCTCTCTCTCTAGTCTCAAAAAAGAGTGCTGACGGCTCATATTCTTTTCTAATTGCTCATGTGCACATGAAAGGGGCTTTTGGTTGAATGTATATGATTTTTTATGTATAATTGAAATTTTTCTCCACCTGCAAAGCAGAAGTTGAATTGAAGCTGCTGAATTGTATTTACTGTTTCAAAGTGGAAGTTGACTGAGGTTTCACAAAAGAAAAAAACATACAGTCCATTTTTTATGTGATCAAAACCGACCAAGTCGAACCGATCCAAACCGAACCAAGTCGGTCGGTTTTAAAACCGAACCGACTATTTGGTTGGTTTGGTTCGATTTTGTTTATTTTTAAACCGATTAACTTCGGTTCGACTTCGGTTGGGACCAAATAGGTCGACCACCGACCGATGCACACCCCTAGAAGAACGTGTGGATCAGGTGAAGTTACTTCAGGATCTCGTACGTGATTGGTGGGAATCAGAGGAAGTGGACGTCAGACGTCCTGTTGCTTGGGACGATTTTACTGCAAGATTCAAGACCAAGTACTATGGAGTTGTGGCACAGTTTGAGCTACAACAGAAGTTTTTCAACCTCAAGCAGGCCGGCAAGACGGTAGATGCTTATGCGGCGGAGTTCTGCAGATTGAGTAGGTTCGCCCCAGAGATGGTAGCAACGAAAAGCCAGAGGGCTATGAGGTTCCAGCAAGGGTTTCATCTTCAGCTCTTGCAATTGATAGAGGGAGACAATTATTAGACTTTCGATGAGGTATTGACGGCAACCCGAAGGCATGAGATCACCATTCAGAGGATCACGGCAAGGACTGGAGGTCAGAAGAGACCCCACAGTCAGATTGAAGGATGAGGGGGAGTAGCGCCCCGAACAACAGCACCGTCCCTTGGCGTCCGCATTCACGATGTGGCGATGCGAGGGCCAACACCAC
Source organism: Iris pallida (assembly GCA_029216955.1). Taxonomy (NCBI): domain Eukaryota; kingdom Viridiplantae; phylum Streptophyta; class Magnoliopsida; order Asparagales; family Iridaceae; genus Iris; species Iris pallida. The sequence goes on along the minus strand of JANAVB010013809.1, from coordinate 61,817 downwards.
CAAGGCAGCAGCAACAGCAACAGAGGAAGAACCAGCAACCCCCAGCGGGCTGTACTTATTGTGAGAATGTAGGGCACACTAGAGATGTGTGTCGGACATTGAACGGACAGTGTTTGATATGTGGAAATCCAGATCATCGGGTTACCACCTGTCCCATGAATTCGAGGTCAGGAGGACCAGTACAACAATTTCCTGCTCTGCCAGCACCATGGACAGGACAGTATCGAGGACCAGCGGTGGCAGTGAGACCGTTGGCACAGCGCCCGTTCATGACACAGGCTCAGATATTTCGGCAGCAGGGACCGCCGATGCAACAACACCAGCATAGACCACCCCAGCATCATCAAGGAAGGGGCCAGCAGCAGCACCAGGCTAGGCCGCAACATAGGAACCAACAAGGAGGTCGAGGGCAGGCATTCACTCTGTCCTTGGAGGAGGCATTAGCATCGGGAGATGTTGTGGCAGGTAATATTCTCGTCGCCTCATATCCCGCAGTAGCATTGTTTGATTCGGGAGCATCACACTCATTTATATCTGCACAATTTGTAACACGGCTAGGAATAGAATTCGAGGCATTGCCAGGGAGGCTAAATATACTCACTGGTAATGGGCTCGTAGGAGTTAGTAGAGTTATTCTATCATGTAGCGTTGTAGTTTGCGGGCATTCCTTATCCGTCCGGTTGATAGAATTTCATGTTGGAAATTTCGACGTTATCTTAGGCATAGACTGGCTGAAAGACAGTCATGCGACAATAGATTGTCGTAGAGGGAGTGTATCTTTTGATATTCCAGGCATGAGGCGGTTCACTTTAGTCAGATCAGTGGCAACTCAACAAGAGCAGGGAGTAGTAACGGCAATGGAAGAAGTTCAAGTTCCGAAGGTAGTTAAAGAGTTTCTAGACGTATTTTTCGAAGAACTTCCAGGTCTACCACCGGTTAGAGATATTGAGTTCAGTATAGAATTAGCACCTAGAACTAAACCGATATCAGATCGAGTTTACAGAATGGCGGATTCAGAACAGGCCAAGGTATATCAGCATATAGAGGAACTGAAGGAGAAGAAGTTCATCCAAGCTAGCATATCACCATGGGCAGCACCAGTGGTACTTGTGGGGAAGAAGGATGGGTCATCCAGATTGTGCATCGATTACAGGAAGCTTAACGCGACAACAATAAAGAACAAGTACCCACTACCCAGGATCGACGACTTGTTTGATCAGTTGAGCAGAGCTAGAGTTTTCTCCAAGATAGATCTTCATTCAGGGTATCATCAAGTGAGGGTTCGGAAGGAGGATATTCCCAAGACCGCATTCAGGTCGAAGTATGGGCATTATGAATTCTTGGTAATACCGTTTGGTTTGACCAATGCTCCAGCAATATTTATGGATTTGATGAACCGCATCTTTTTGCCATACTTAGATCAGTTTGTCGTTGTGTTTCTTGACGACATTCTTGTATACTCTGCCAGTGAAGAGGAGCATGAAGACCACCTCAGGAAAGTGTTACAGGTTCTGAGAGAGAACCACTTGTATGCCAAGCTTAGCAAGTGTGAGTTCTGGATGGATCACATTTCATTCTTGGGTCACATCATATCAGGCACTGGAGTAGCAGTGGATCCCAAGAAGATAGAAGCAATAGAGAGTTGGCCAGTACCCAAGACCGTAGCAGATGTGCAGAGTTTCTTGGGATTGACAGGATATTACAGAAGGTTCGTATCAGACTTTGCAAGGCTTTCAGCACCCATGACCCGCTTGACACGGAAGGATATACCATTCGTCTGGTCGGCAGAATGTCAGGCATCATTTGAGAATTTGAAGCAGAAGTTGATATCAGCGCCTATTCTTACATTACCAGTTGGATCCGGAGTTTTTACTGTATATTGTGATGCGTCAGGTAAAGGACCTGGGTGCGTCCTCATGCAGCATGGGAAGGTAATAGCGTATGCATCTAGGCAGCTTCGGGACCACGAGAAGAATTATCCAACTCATGACTTGGAGTTGGCAGCAGTAGTATTTACTTTGAAGCTATGGAGGCATTACTTATATGGTGATCGAGTGGACATGTACACAGACCACAAAAGTCTGAAGTACATCTTTACTCAGAAGGAACTGAATATGAGGCAGAGAAGATGGTTGGAGTTGATCAAGGATTACGACGTGGAGCTTCAGTATCATCCAGACAAGGCTAATGTGGTAGCAGACGCTCTTAGCAGGAGAGGCGGCGCATTTATGTTGACAACACAAAAGCATATCTTAGAAGACCTTCAGGAGATGGGTATCGAAGTTATACTTCCTAGTGATATAGGAGTTCTAACAAGTCTACAAGTTCAATCTGACTTGGTAGATAGGATCAAGGCAGCTCAGGCACAGGACCCAAGGATTCAGAAGCTTAGGGCAGAATGTGAGTCAGGACTCAGGAAGGAGATGAGAATTCATAAAGATGGTACACTTAGGTTTGGATCGCGTCTATGTGTGCCTAGTGGAGATATCAGACAGGAGGTTATGGCAGAAGCTCACAATTCTCAGTATTCTATATACCCTGGAGGGACCAAGATGTACCAAGATATCAAGCAGCACTTCTGATGGAACGGGATGAAGAAAGAGATAGCTAGATTTGTTTTTCGTTGCTTGGTATATCAGCAAGTGAAGGCAGAATAGCAGAGGCCAGCTGGGTTATTGCAACCGCTTCCTATTCCGGAATGGAAATGGGAATATATTACAATAGACTTTGTGACCGATTTACCGAGATCACCAAGTGGTAAAGATGCTATTTGGGTGATAGTAGATCGGCTTACAAAGGTGGCACACTTTCTTCCTTTCAGGGTAGGGCAATCTACAGAAAGGTTGGCAGAATTGTATATGTAACAGATAGTCATACAGCATGGAGTCCCTGTCAGTATTGTGTCAGACAGAGATACCCGTTTTACATCACATTTTTTGAAGAGCTTATATCATAGTCTGGGTACCAAGTTAAGATTTAGCACGGCTTATCATCCACAGACGGACGGACAATCAGAAAGAACAATTCAGACTTTGGAAGACATATTGCGAGCTTGTACTCTGGATTTTGGAGGATCTTGGAAGAGCCATCTGCACTTAGTCGTATTCTCATACAACAACAGTTATCAAGCCAGTATCCAGATGGCGCCATTTGAAGCACTATATGGTAAAAAGTGTAGGTCGCCACTGGCATGGGATGATATCGAAGAGAGGAAGATATTAGGCCCAGAAATGATTGTCCAGACAATTGAAGTGGTCAAGGGAATTAGAGAGCGACTTCGAGTTGCGCAGGATCGGCATCGTCATTGGGCGGACCAGCATCGTAGGCCGCTAGAGTTTTTCATTGGAGACCACGTGTTCTTACGGATCTCACCTACCCGTGGGGTCATTAGATTTGGCGTTCGTGGGAAGTTGAGTCCGCGGTACGTGGGCCCGTTTGTTATACTTGATCGGATAGGCGATGTTGATTATCGTTTATCCCTTCCACCTTCGTTACGAGAGGTGCATGACGTGTTCCATGTATCTCAGTTACGTAGGTGTGTATCGGACCCAAGCCATATCCTTGATCATTCTGAGCTGGTTGTTGGTACCAACCTGTCTTACGAGGAACAGCCTGTGTCTATTTTGGACCGAAGAGAGAAGATACTCAAGAACCGAACAATTAGCCTTGTCTGGATTGCTTGGGGTCATCACTCTTTAGGGGAGTCAACGTGGGAACGTGAGGATGACATCCGATCACGGTATCCGCACCTGTTTGACTCACAAGGTATATCTCTTTCTGTATACCTTGATTGTCTTAACTCTTCATGCTCGTCACCTTATGAGTAGAATTGCTTGGTTTCGTCGATAGTTAAACATAGATATGTTACTTGCTATTGGCATTGTAGAATGATTGCTTACTTAATTTACTTGTACTTAGATTAATTTAGCTTTTATGTTTCTATCCTGCTTGGAATTGAAATTTTGAGGACGAAATTTTTCTAAGGAGGGTAGAGATGTCACTTTCCGTTCCCAGAATACGTATTTTTATACATGTACTGCTTTAATATATTTATTTAATATTTATCATGTATTGTTCTGTATTTAAATTCCTTTAATTTCATGTTAATTAATTTTTTGCAATTTTATTTTCTGTATTTTACTTTCTACTTTTATACTCTGCTTTAGCTTTGCTTTGGGTTCGGCTTGGATTGGTTCAATTATGTTGGTTCATCATGAACCGAAACAAACCCCCACCTACTACCACCCCATTTAAAACCCTAAAACCCTTTCTCTCTCTTCATTTTACTCCTTCTCCATTACTCTTCTTCTTCATCCTCCATAAATCTCCCCCACCTACCCAGCCGCATAGGCAAGTGCCAACTTGTTTTTTGATGGATTTCCAATTTTGTTGTTCCATTGTCTTCCTCTCAAGATTCTTAGACACTTTAGTACTTAGCATTTTCAATTCCCATGGCTCATTTCATGTAGATCTAAGTTTAATACATTTTCGGAATTTTTAGATTTTGATCCAGTAACTTTGTTATTTTTCAAGTTTTGATGGTTCCATGTTGTAGGAAATTTGATTCTACCCAATTTAGACTATTGGAAGTCCTGATTTCGACTTATTTTGAGTGATTTATGGTCTTTTGGTTCATAGGTTTTCATGGCCATTGGAGGCTGGTTGGGGAAGATGAGCATGCTGTTTCCTGGCACATGCTATTTCTTGGCGCATGCTGTCCTGGCGTATGCTATTTCCTGGCGCATGCTGTTTGTTGGCAAAACACTGTTGCCATGCTGTTTGCTGGCGCATGCTGTTTTCTGGCGTATGTTGTCCTGGCGCATGTTATTTTCTGGCACATGCTGTTTGCTGGTAAAATACTGTTGCCATGCTGTTTGCTGGCGCATGCTGTTTTCTGGCGCATGCTGTCCTGGCGCATGCTGTTTGCTGGCAAAATACTGTTGTCATGCTGTTTGCTGGCGCATGCTATTTTCTGGCGCATGCTGTCCTGGCGCATGGTGTTTCCTGGCACATGCTGTTTGCTGGCAAAACATTGTTGCCATGCTGTTTGCTAGCACATGCTGTTTCCTGACACATGCTGTTTCTTGGCGCATACTGTCCTGGCACATGCTGTTTCCTAGCACATGTTGTTTCTTGGTGCATGTTGTTTTCTGGCGCATGCTATTTTTCGTGGTCGCATGCTGTTGACTGCTGTTTTCTGTGGCCGCATGGCACTTCCTGGCCGCATGAGATCCTGACCACATATGCATTCTCAGCCGCATGAACTTCTATAATTTCCCGGCCGTATGAACTCTAGCCCATGATGCCTTTTGACGGATTCTTGTCCCGAATTAACATTGATTGATATTGATTGTGACCTTGACTAATAATTGATCATGCGTTCCTAGTTGGAACTAAGAGACTGGCTAGTCGTCTTATTTAAATTGAATGAATGAGACACGTTCATATTAATTATGAACTATTGTAATCAATTGGCCGATCCCGAATATTGGTATACAGGCATATGCAGGCTTCAATTTTTTTTTCTACAAAAGCAGCATGTGTACTTTATGGTCAAGGCATGATTTATTCCGTGGTTAGTTTTAATTGTGCATTACGCTATGTAAGACCTACAACCTAACCGCACAAGTATCGTTGTAGAGTTGGGTATATCGTATTTTGTACGGAAGTACTCATTATGAATGACCATGATCCACGGCATGGGATTTCACTTAACATAGAGGCTACTAAGTTAAATAAAATAATGATTGCATGGAGAGAATGGATTCTCGAGTTCTTACATGGCAGCCCTCTTTAGGACTATTAGTGCCCGACAGGCCGGCTGGTTCCCACATATACTGCAAATCTGTCACACGGGCAGGGAACGGTATCTGTTTATATTATTTATTATATATTAATGACGGGCGTCCCGCTGGGACTCGTCTAATTCATGATTGGCGCAATTGATTGACTGGGTAGACTAGCCTTGCTTGCACATAGTAAGAACTGAGGAATCCTTTATCGCATAATTCCAGGATAACTTGGACCTCACAATAGCAAGCCGTAGTAGTGAATGGCCGTTTTAAATTGACTTGTTTGTGTACTGTATCTACTCTGTTACCTAACTGAGATGATCAGAATGTCAGGACATGACGGGCCAACTTCTGTCCTTGTTTGGTTGGAAGGTTGGTTCGAAGTGTCGTGATGTTATGTGAATCCCAGTAGCAAGCAGAGATCTATTATTATATTCTCTTATTTACTGGTTTAAATTTCTCATATCGTGCTTCCTTGCGGTACTTGCTATTAGAGGTCTAACCTCTCTGGTTTTGCATGGCCAGATCTAGGACCGGTTTTCGAGGACTCAGCTTACTTCCACCTCCAAGATGGTCAATACTAGAGGGATGATCGCAGGAGGACTCGAGTGGGTTCCTTACTTCCCCACTCGTTTTGTTATTTACTTAATACATTGCCGTTTGGCACCGACATGTTAGTCGGATTGTCTTGTACTTACTTTTACATAATTGTAATTAAGTCAGACTGTAGCTGATAACAATTGTGTATACTTTGCTACATCATCTGGCTATGTTTTGTAAAGCCAGATATCGAGAACATTTTGACTGAGCATTTGGGACGCCTTACTGCTTTATCTTACATGTTCTCTATTTCTGTTTCTTATTTGAATGATTGAGACAATAGATGTAAAGTGACCATAGGGAGACTTTCATGTAGTATGCACCCCCTCGTCTTTTAGACAGCATTGATCGTATTATACGGTATTCATCTACCCGTAATACGTAGCTGGCTGAGTCATCCCCCGCTCTCCAGTATTCTGGTTCTGGGTCGTGACAGACTTAGCGGCCCCTCTCCGAGTTCTTGAGCACTTTTAATTTAATTATGAATATTATTCTAAAATTTTACAAATTGTACTTCTTAATATATATGTTAAGCGCATACGCAAAAAAAAAATGAAGTCAATCGGATTTATTGTTTGACCTATATGACAATTCTACCAAAGTGTGGCTATTATGGAATGGCACATAATTTCAGTTAATATCAAATTCTCTACATTAATATGTTGACATATTATCTAAGATATATTGTTTACTGCTTTAAAATAAACTAAGAACAAAACAGCATAACATGAAACATTTAGAAAAGTACATGCAATTTCAGCACGATATCTATGTTAAACGGGATGAAACTTCTAGGTACAAGATGACTATGCTATTATATGTTTTATAAAACAGCAATATGTCTTCTATATGAATATAATGTCATATTATCTAAACTATATTGTTTACTACATGAATATTGACTCGGAATAAAATTGCACATGGTGACCATACTTAGAAAAAATATTTTATGTCATGTTTTTAAACTTGGTGATTGTGGTACTTTCGTTTATCGAAATCTAATACATCATATATCGTTGAAAAGATCTTGAAATCTAGTTTTTGAATATGAAATTCGTTTTAGAAATTAGTATAATTCAATATACGAAAATCATGATTAAACATAATATCATACACATTAATAAAATGATAGATGCCATATTGGAAGTCACAAGTATTACTCACCTAAAAAATATGAAGGTGAGGTCTTGTAATATTCTTATGTTTCTCCTCTGGATCATTGGCGAATGATAGAGTGGATTGGGGTGGGTTGTAGCTCGAGATAGAAAAAAAAATAGTAGGTATATCCATTATGGCTCGGTCTATTATTTTTTTACTATGTATGCCCACTGGAATAGACTTAGCCCGTGATAATTTAAATTTGTCCTTGCTCTGAATGTTCCCTCTATTCTCTCTCTTCTTTGTAGGGAGATGGATAAATGAACAAAAATGGAGAGAGAGGGAGAGGGAGAGGTTATTTTTATTCATGAAAATAATTTGTCAATATGCCACCTATGTAGCATATGTGTCATAGATGAAGAGGGAAGGATTAAGGAGGAGACACCTCACAAAGTGAGATGGCATGGTACGTGGAGGACAATTTAGTAATTTACTACGGAGGGGTAGAAGGATATTTGACTAAATAGTATAGTTTTAAATAAAAATTTATTTGTTCATAACTTTAATTAATTCAAAATAAAATTAAATAACAAATAGATATGAAGAATATCATATCACAATAAATTATATTGATAGTCCGATCCGAATACAAATTCAATTACCAAAATCGAAAAATTATCTAGATAAAAAAAACATAATAAAATAATATTTAAATATTACCACAAAGAAATATGATTTTTAAGAAATGGTTATTACGTATATGAACTTTTGTTTTTTGGTAAACCGATCTATGCGTCAAATTTTCGCTTAGTAAAATCGTTAATAGACCAATTTTTCATCCGACATAACTAAAATATTATCACAGAAAATATCGTTGATCTTATAATGTCGTTCTCAACAAAAGACACAATTTATTTAAAAACAAATTGCATAACTTGGATGGATAATAGATTGCTTATAATGATGTTTTTTGTATTTTTTTTATAATAGATTGTGTTATGTCGTTGAAAGAACGACGTCAAAAGAGAAGCGACATTTTCATATGGAGTGGTTTAGTCATTTTCCTTAAAGATTTGGTTAACTAATACTTTGACTAATCAAAATTTGGACGAATGGATTAATTAAAAAAACAATTGATATAATTTTTTCGCTACAACAATTTTTTTTGTAAGTAATATGTAAAAACATGAAATTTCATATATATTTTTTTTAATTAAACTTTTTTTTCCTAGCTTGTAATTTGTAAGCTAGGGTGACAATATTTTCGATGTGGGACGGATTCGATATCCAAACCCAAATACTAAGATGTTTGCATTCATATTGGAGCACACTTCTCTAAGGCACTAGCCTAGTGGTAGTGCGGAGGGCCGTCCAAACATAGGTCTTGAGTTCGAATCCCCTCCGACGTATCTAGCCACGACCCGGCTTGAAGAATGAAACAAAATTATATATATATATATATATATATATATATATATATATATATATATATATATATATATATATATATATATATATAGATAGGTTGTTTCCAACCAATTACTATAGTATTAGAGGATACACAAACAAAGCCGGAATTCGAAAAAGTGTGGTTTAACCTGAACCTGAAAAGTACTCTGCCGAGGTAATTATATTAAGTTTATTGTGTATCGTACAATAAACGAAGATAATTTGTGTCTGCACTCCCGGTAAAAATACGGGCACTCTACAATTCTATTTTGCTCTCTGTCTTCCTTTTCACAGAAAATAGAAAGATGAATTGAGAAATTCATCGGATCCTAGTTCGGGACTGACGGGACTCGAACCCGCAGCTTCCGCCTTGACAGGGCGGTGCTCTGACCAATTGAACTACAATCCCAGCGAGGTATATATATATATTTTATATATATATATATATATATATATATATATATATATATATATATATATATAAAAATATATATATATATATATATATATATATATATATAGGAAAATTCTACAATACATCCACCCTTTTGGGATGTATCGATACATCCAAAATATGGACCGTTGGATCTACATCCAACGGTCCAGATTAAATTCAGATAAAATAATACAGGATACATCATTTAATGCTGATTTAGACTTTTGACCTGTTGGTAACTTGCTTTAGCAGGTCATTCTTCACTTTAATTTTTTCAATGAACACCCTAAATTAACTCATATTTACTCTCTCAAAAGTCCATCCAATTTAATCTGAACCTTAATTTTTTTTTTGGTTACAGGCCATGGTAGTGGTGGTGGTGGTGGAAAGAGAAACGGAGATGAAGAAGGAAATAAGAATCGGTTCGGATCGCGTCGAACGTCGTCGAGCCCTCCTAGAACAACGAGGAGTACCAGCTGCGTCGAGAAGAATCGGTCCGCTTCGCGTCGGACGTCGTCGAGACCTCCTCGAACAAGGAGAAGTACCAGCGGCACCGCTCTAATTTTACTGCCCATGCCATTGTCAGAAATTTTATTTTTTATTTAACAATTTAATATTTTGTTAATAAAGCTACATGTCATGGTGGTGGTGGTGAACTGAGGAAACCTGCTTCTGAGGTTGGGCGAATTATTTTTTTACTTTTCTAATGATAATATTTTCGAAGAGAATATTTTTTTGGACGGAGAATGGCCATTCTCTTTGCTTTTAACACGGAGAATGGCCATTCTCTTTGCTTTTAATACGGCGAATGGACGGAGAATGGTACATTTAGGACGGAGAATGGTACATTTAGGACAGAGAATGGACGGAGAATACGACGAATGGCCATTCTCTTTGCTTTTAATACGGCGAATGGACGGTAAATACGACGAATGGACGGAGAATGGCCATTCTTTTTGTCACGCCCCGCTTCCGTAGGAGCGATCGTTCTCGCTAAGGCGTGATGCCGCACGAGCCTAGATTGCGCTCGTGCGAGGCGGGTTCCATAACGGCCAATTTCAGCAGCTGCGACGGGGTCGTCGCACATAAGTCCCAAGCAGAGACATTGAATTATAGCAGCGGAATTTTAGAACAAAACACAAGTTACTCAAAAGAAGCTCTTTATTGATATTGAACAAAGGTTACATTGGGGGCGCAAGGCCAATATTACAATCACTCAAGCTCACTCTTCTCACATTTTACAAGTTCACTCAGCTCTCTCTCATCTCTCAATTACAAGTCATGATCCAGCGGAAGCTTCGGAAGGCGATGTCCATACATTATGTCCCGTATAAGTCTTTTCTCCATGCGGCCGCACGCCTCGAATCGCCAAGGAACTCCGTGCCTCGACGCATCCAAGCGAGCTCTGCGCCACGAGCTTCTACCTGTGCCTGCACATGTAAACTATGTGGGTGTCAGTACTCAACTGTACTGGTGGAATGAGCTCCTCGCCCACCCATACAAAACCAACACGTTTACTTTACTTTGTGCAACATAGTCCCCCTTGTTATTGTCTTTCTACTCTTTCCTTAGGATCAGTTTTTAGGACCGACGCCTTGACCTATTCTGTGCCTCTAGACCATCCCGTGCTTGCAACAACAATGTCGACTCAAACAACGTTAACCTATCAAGTCGTGCTTGCCTTTCGGCCAAAATCAGAGATGCAACTACGCGATGAGGCTCCATTCCCGTGTGACCGTGCTACAATCCTTTGTGCCGTGCCTCGCAACTACGTGCGACTCAACCATATCGCCGCCTCACGGCCCTTTGCTACCAAATCATTAACTGACCCAATCAAGACTTGTGGGTTAAGTGTCACTCGACCAACTTTGCCTTGCGGCCTTTCCTGACTTAGACTCAGGACAACTCACATCCCAACCATGTAACTTATATGCTGACAACAACATTAGACCCGACGCCACATCTCGTGCCGAAGCACGTCGCCTATATTGATGCCACATCTTAGGACCAAACATTGTATTCCAACTATACACACATTCAACAACTCAACTCAATCCAAAGACACACACGCGGATTGCCGCCATGCTGACTCATCTATATGATTTGGTCACTGACTCCTAGAGCCATCCTGGACTCCTTTAGCTTGTTAGGCGGCCGCCCTTGCCAGGTGGGTAGCTAGCCCCGCTGGCAAGCTTCTGCGCTAACTTGTGCGGTCATCCAGCACGTGCTAATGATGCTTCTCAAGAACCGGTCCCCTTCCGTCGGGCTACCGTTCAAGAAAACTCTACCTTGTCGACAAGTTGTCCATGACCATGCAAGACTCGACTCAACTGACGTCTCACACAGTCATTCCACCTTTTTGTGTTATCAACTCTCTTTTAGGGCCAAGTTCAATACTTCTCACATCTGAGATCTTGCTTCGACGACCCGTAGTCGCGAGCATTCTTCTTTCTTGCCCTGTCATTTTACTCAACTCAAGAACAACTATTCACAACACTTTCCAAACTCAATGAATCAACCGTGGCCCGTGCCTGAAAACACTAAGTCCGTGATATCGTGCCTTAAACTAACTTGAACTCTACGCGACGCTCCTGCCCAAGTCGACGGGCCTTGAGATCGTGGGACTACTTAACTTGACAATCGCAGAATGAGCGGGACAGCACTTGGAATGACATAGGTCGACTGGCATAACTTTGCCTAACTTACTCAAGCCTACAACTTAACCCGAGGGACGAGCAAAGGTTATGCCAAGCCTTGCACAGTGGAAACGTGCATGCTTTATCGAGCATTTACGCGGGCGACGCCTATGACTTAGGCCAACTCAAGTGTCGGGACAATTTGACGGGACCGTGCATGCTTTAACAAGCATTCACGCAGGCGACGCCTATGACTTAGGCTATTTCATAACTTTGTGTCGAAGACCAACTTTCTTTCTCCCAAGCCACGGGACGAAGGACCGAGTGTCATTTTCAAAGCACGCCGTGTACCAACTCTAAGCCGACCGTTGGACCTTTTCATATTCTAACTCAATTCGACCGTCGGAATTATTCCCTTTAGCTATGTGGATTCGTCACTTTTATTATCAAGCCTACTTGTGCAAGTTGAAAATATGCGATTTATTATGTGAAGGTAAAGATGAGGCAAGTTCACCGAAACTACCCCACCTGAGCGAGCGGTCGCCTCGACCGAGCGATGTCTCCGAGTAGCCGTTGCAAGGCTAAGTCCGAACGCCGTCGGCGTTTCGATTCCTCCGATTGACTGAGCGGGACGGGGCACTACATCATACACCACTCAGAAAAAGTTTCGTCCTCGAAACTAACTGAGTATACTTATTGACTTATCACTTTTACTCAACATTTACGAACTCTCGCACACACTACGCCTATGCGTTTCCCAAATTCGAGCCACACTCGTGCTACTCTCAATTCTTCCTTTAAAACTCACGATCTCAAAATCCTCGACACTTCTCCGTTCCTCAAGTCTTACTTGATTCAACGTATCACTTAGTTGGATCGTGCACATATCTTAGACGTCCCCAAAATATATGCATTTCAACCAAGCCTCGTGATAGCAAATCCCGCCATCACCACTCGAGTCGGATCGTGCACGCATTCAAGCGTCCCTGATATACATGCATGTCAACCGATACTCGCGAGTGGTACCTCCACAAATCCTACCACTTCACACTCGAACGTCTGCCTAACCGCTAGGCTATGTCTTTCCGTCAGTATTGGAATCATAGTTCCCAAACAACAATATCAATACTGACCCCATCCTAAGGTCAAACCAAGTTGATAGTACGGGATATTCTACCCAAGCTCGCATCACTCCGATTTCTAAATATCGAGCATCGATTCCCTACGCACATCCCAACATTTGTCGTACCGGGTCTGAGTCATTCAGTAAAGCCATCCTACGACAACTTACGTTCAACCAATTCTACGACATCTCAATATCGCTCGTTCGACAAACCATTTTCGCATAGTCTATCTCTTCGAACACGTTCAACATAATCCGCCTATCCATCCTTCTCAATTCAAGCACGCTATGACGTAATTTATCGCTAAACCATAATGCACATTTCTCATTTTCCTAAGTCATCTATTCCAATTCGCGTACTCGATCACAAGGTCGTCTAGCTTAACAATATGTTGTGTCCCGATCTCACGCGAGTCAGATTTTCCACGGTGGACATGAATTACCATGCACGCTCCCGCGGGATAATCATCCTCATCGGGACGTAACTCTTGTTTTGCGTCTAGACTAGTTCATTCTCGATACGTGGATTAGACCTACTCAATCCTTAAGTTTCTTTCATTCATCAGTCACAAGTCCAAACATCCTCGAATTCACCTTCGCATCAAACTGACAAGTCGAAACAATCAAAGTTGCCGCATCTTGATTTTTCGAGTTCGATCATTCCCGCGACACGAATCACCATGTCAGTACTCACGCAGAACAATCGCCCCAAATCCGATGCGACGCATGTGCGAGGCTGGAGTTGCGCTCGCATAAGACAAGATCGTCGACGTTGTGGCTATCAACGTAACCATCAAGACACGATCATTTTCATCCAACATTCATCTTGATCAAAATCCTTCGTATAGCATCCAACCGAACAATACACTTGCATGATCGTCATTCGTCGAGTCAGAGTACCCCCGAGTTATTGCACATCGATCTTTGATACGCCTCAATACCATCGACGATATGCATAACCTGACGATCTTTCTTTACAACCAATTTCGAGTCGTGCGAATGATGCCATCGTTCGACTGGATAATCTCCTCGAGATTCAATTCAAGTTCGATCATTATCCCTCGAATCATTCACAACATCGATTTTCCTCAAACCAAATTCACGTATCGTTCATCCGTTTATCTTAAGTCATCGACCAACGTATTTCCTCAATTCGCATTATTCCTTTATCAATCGATCGACATCCCTGAGGCTATCGCATACACCACTCAGGGATGAAGTCATTCAACAAATCCTTAACTTATCATTCGAATCAAAATCGACTTCTTTAAATTTTTCGTTCGAACCATTCCTCAAATTCCAAGCACGCTTATCTATATCGCATCGACGTTATCGTCGCTCGATAGCACCCCTGTCGATAGTCATCTCAATTTACTCAATCGAGTTCAACTCATTCTTTGCTCGATACTATTCTATTCCCGCACTCGACTTTTCTAAGGTCGACGCAACTTTTGGTGTATATGCCCAACCCGACTTAGCCAACCGTGCTTACGTAAACCATCTTTTTTGTTTCTTATCGAAAACTATTCTCCTATGTTTTGCAAAATAGATAGACTTATTGTATGGACATCCCGTGGGACATTTGAGAGAGAGCGCACCAACGATATCAACTTGCGGAAGCAACAGAGTTTGCGAAAACAACGAGTTAAAGAATTCAATCGATAGTCCAAGGACGTAAAGCCGTGCTCTGATACCATTATGTCACGTCCCGCTCCTGTAGGAGCGATCGTCCTCGCTAAGGCGTGATGCCGTACGAGCCTAGATTGTGCTCGTGTGAGGCGGGTTCCATAACGACCGATTTCAGCGGCTGCGACGGGGTCGTCGCACAGAAGTCCCAAGCAGAGACATTGAATTATAGCAGCGGAATTTTAGAACAAAACACAAGTTACTCAAAAGAAGCTCTTTATTGATATTGAACAAAGGTTACATTGGGGGCGCAAGGCCAATATTACAATCACTCAAGCTCACTCTTCTCATATTTTACAAGTTCACTCAGCTCTCTCTCATCTCTCAATTACAAGTCATGATCCAGCGGAAGCTTCGGAAGGCGATGTCCATACATTATGTCCCGTATAAGTCTTTTTTCCATGCGGCCGCACGCCTCGAATCGCCAAGGAACTCCGTGCCTCGACGCATCCAAGCGAGCTCCGTGCCACGAGCTTCTACCTGTGCGTGCACATGTAAACTATGTGGGTGTCAGTACTCAACTGTACTGGTGGAATGAGCTCCTCGCCCACCCATACAAAACCAACACGTTTACTTTACTTTGTGCAACATAGTCCCCCTTGTTATTGTCTTTCTACTCTTTTCTTAGGATCAGTTTTTAGGACCGACGCCTTGACCTATTCTGTGCCTCTAGACCATCCCGTGCTTGCAACAACAATGTCGACTCAAACAACGTTAACCTATCAAGTCGTGCTTGCCTTTCGGCCAAAATCAGAGACGCAACAACAATGTCGACTCAAACAACGTTAACCTATCAAGTCGTGCTTGCCTTTCGGCCAACAATGTGAAGGTGGTTTCCGTTGAATCTTCTTCCGATGAGGAGGACGTGGAGCTACAGTCTCGTAGTAAAGCATTGGACCGAATGCTCGCATTGTCCCCTACAGAAGAAACTGACTTTAGCAGTTCTTCTAAAAGAATGCATGGAAATTTACATCCGGTCACACCATCGAAAAGTTTAACAAGGGGTTCAACCTCGAAGCCTAGCAATTGTACTAGTGGTTCTTCGAGTTATTACGACTATATTTTTGCCGATGATAGACCTGACGAGTAAGTAATATGATTTTTGATTTAATTCCAACAGTTTTTTCCTCCTAATTTAGTCGTTTCTTTTCTTAGAGAAATAATATCATCTTGCAACAAAAACTATGTGTCTCGGTTTGAGATGAAGACCTTAGCTCCTTTAACGAAAATTAGCAATGGGGTATGTATAGAGAGTATATTTCTTCTTAGATACCATCTATGTTTACTTCGATTCCATCGCTTACATTTTTAATGATTTATTCAGATTGTAGGCATTGTCTCTTCTCTTCTCACCGCCGAGGAACGAAAAAGAACCTCCAATAAAGCTAATGTATGATTTTTACCAATAAAGATATCGGTGAGTGAGCATTTTATTCTTCAATGTATATGCATTAACAATTTTCTCGTTTGTTTGTTCTTCGTAATGTTTTAGTTGATGTGTATGTAGAAAGAAACGTTACCTCCATCCGACAAAAAGCTTCATCAAATATGGAAGAAGTACAAATATTTTCAGGATTACATAGGATCTTTAAGCACTTGTAACGAGGTATTAATGTATTTCTGTTTAAATATTAATCCTAATTTTCTGAAAATTTACTAATTTATTTTACCTAATTAATCCTGATTCAGATATACATACCCATTCATTTGGACGGACACTATACTCTTGCAAGAGTTCTAGTTAAAAAAAGAACTGTTGAAATTTGGGACTCACTTGCATCTAAAGATGATCCGATTCAAAATAAAACAGTCATAAAAGAAATAGTAAGCTCATATTCATCAATTTTTATGAATTGGGTACAAGATACGCGGTATACTAATACATATTGTATTCTGGTAATTATAGCTTTCAAATTTGGATCTCTTTCTCGAAGAAGAGATTTTGAAGTTGAGAGATGCTAGGTTCAGCTTTTCTACTTTTGTAATAAAATGTCCTTCTTATGTTCCCCGCCAAGGCAATTCTGTTGATTGTGAGATTTTTGTAATTGTATTCATGAAAGACCGATGTAGTCTAGACTACTGTTCTCGTAATGTAAGTCTAAAAATATGTCGTCAAAAACTTACACTTTTTAGAGCAATATTTTTGATGTTATGTTTGTTATATGCAGTTTGTTGCGGGAATGGAAAGACGCAAAGCTGCTGAATGGATTACAACTTCAGAGCACAATGAAGAGCTAAAGAAGTCCAATCTGAAATGATTGAATATGGAAGACGATGATTTTTTTTCTTCTTCTTTGATATCTAATGTATGGAAACCCCTAATGTATTATGTTTATTTGTTTTGTTGAGTTGTAATAACATTTTTGCCAAACGGCTTCGATTCTTTTTGATTAAGCAGAATCATTTTTGCCCTTCAAATTAATATAATTAAGCAGAAAGGAGTCTTTTGCCCTTCCATCGAATGATATTTTTGCCCTTCTAATTAATTCAAAACACCCCCGAACCCTTTTATTAAAAAAAAAAGAAAACCGTTTCGATTCTTCCTCTTCTTCCATACTCCACTATGTACTCAAACCTAGGTCATTCTCCTCCAAAATCTTCAAACCTTCCTCCCATTCGCAATCTTCACACCATGTCGGCATCAGCGGCAGAATCATCACCGGCAGCATCACCAATTAGAGAAGATGTACCAGTTACAGAAAATCCAAAAGCGGTAGACGGAGAACAACCGAAACCCTATTCTAAGAAAGTTCAGCAAAAAAAAAGGAAAAAGTTGCTAAACAAAAAGAAGTACAAGAAGAAGTGCAAACAGAAGGTATAACCTTGATTTTATGTTCGTAAATTCTGTATATATTACAAGAAAAATGACATTCTCCGTCATAAAACGCATTTGAATGTTAAATTCTATTCGCCGTTTAATTTGGAACGGAGAATGGAATTCTCCGTCTAACTTGAAACGGAGAATAACATTCCCAGTGTTAAAATACATTAGAATGTTCATTCTCTGTTTTATTTTAAATGGAGAATGACACTCTCCGTGTCATTTGAAACGGAGAATGACATTCTCCGTGTTAGTTTACACGTAGAATGCCGTTCCCAGTGTTAAAACCCATAAGAATGGCCATTGTCCGACCTAATTTTTTATTTTTTTGTTTTGTAGAAAAAAATCTGTCTGGAATAAGGATTCAAGACTTTTTCGTTCTACCTTCAAGCCAATGCTAAATCTTATGGAGGAGGTCAATCAAGATGTTGGCCGTTTACCTGAGTCAGTTATTGGTTCCTTGAAGAATACCGGTTTCTGGAATTTTGTCGAGATTTTCTACCAAAATAGAGTTTACGTCTCCGATGTGGCCAAGGTAACGGAAGGGCTTGAGAATTTAATTGCAAGTTACACAGAAGAATAAGATGGCATCGGGTGCTTTGAATTGAGCACCACTGTTAAAATCGCGCCAAACGTCGACGATATGGCAGTCATATTCGGTCTACCGCTGAATGAAGAAAGCGATGATGATGTTTCTTACAGAAGATTGATAATGGAAAAAGAACAGCAGCCCACACCACCAGTATCATTGAGCCTGTGTAGAGATCACTTCACAAGATTGCTGGCTAATACTAAGGGCAAACACTCAGAAGTCACGAATAAGAAAGTGAGAGACAAGTTCTTTGAATTGCTACGACGGCTTCGTGGAGGAGATAACGCTGTTAATCCAGATGATTTGGCCAAGCTAATAATCTTCCACTTGTGCCAAACAGTATTCTTCACAAAGTCTGGCGGTTCAAATTTGCCGTACAGATTCTTGGCCTTGGTAGACAGTGTGGACGTCATCAACAGTATATGATGGCCAAGGTTAATCCTGGCGTATGTAATGGATAGCATAAAGAGGAGTAGAAGCAAAACTGAACAGGGGGATTACTCAATGGCTTTCCACAAATTGGAAGGTTGCACAATATACTTCCTCTATTGGTTTGCAGAACATAGTAAATTTGTGGAAAGGAAGTTCGCCCCAATTCCTGATTACCCAAGATTTTTTACATGGAATGGGTACGAAATCTCAAACTTCCTCAAGGCCGAATATCACAACAAAATGAGATCGAAGATGATATTGGAAGATCTGGTTATACCTGTTGGGTAAGAAGAAGGGCAAAAAGAAGATGAGCCACATATAGAAGAAGTTGAAAAAGAGGAAGAGGAAGAACACCAAGAATTGCAGGTGGAGATAATTTTGATGAACAACGGATACCACAGCATCATGAAATGGGCGCTGTGATGGACGACTCAGCAAAGGAATTAGAGGATTTGAGAAGACATTATTCTGATATTCTTGCGCAGAATGAAGAACTCAAAGAAAAGTTAAAGAGATGGAGGCACAAGGAGCGCAGTTACGTACAGCCAACCTTGAGAATGCTATACTCAAAGAAAAGCTGAAAGAGCTCGAGGCAGAAGAAGCGCAACAACGTGCAGTCAACGTTGTGATGGAGGGCTCTGTGCATGAATTGGAGGATTTGAGAAGACATCATTCTGATATTCTTGTTCAGAATGAAGAACTCAAAGAAAAGTTAAAAGAGATGGAGGCATAAGGAGCGCAGTTACGTGCAGCCAACCTTGAGAATGCCATACTCAAAGAAAAGCTGAAAGAGCTCGAGGCAGAAGAAGCGCAACAACGTGCAGTCAACGTTGTGATGGAGGGCTCTGTGCATGAACTGGAGAATTTGAGAAAGCAGAATTCTGTTCTTATTACAGAGGTACATGCACAAGGTAAAATCTTTTATATTTCAAATTTCTATTCTCCGTATTCTCCGTGTTAGATTCACATCATACATTTTATTGTTGTTTGTTTTATTTCAGAGCGAACAACCGAGCAACTCAGAGAAACAAATAAAAGGCTCGTTGAAGAGAAAATGGAGCTTCAAAATAAAGTTGAATCGTTCAATATTGAAGCCACTGAAAAGGATGAAAAAATCGTTAATCTCGAAGCCATGGTTGTAGCATTGCAGCGTCAGGAGATTGAAGCAGCTGCTGAACTTGCTGCTCCAAAAGAAGCCAAAAGAAGAGGAGGATCGGGGGGAAAGAGGTTCAGAAAACCATCAGCGCCATTAGGCGTTGAAGATGTTACTCCCTTAGGAAAGAATACAGTTGGAGAGGCTAATAAAAAGCGGAAGATTAATGCCGCTCCGAAATTCCGAGGAGACGCCAAAATGGTTGAATTAAAGAAGAACCGTGTCATACTAAGGGAATGCGATGAACTCTTACTTTGGAAAGATGCGGATGAAGAGCTGAAGAAGCAATACATCGATATCGTAATTCCCAAAAATAAGTGTCCATAGTATGTATCAGAACCCTTTTTTTTCTTTTGTTTTTTCTAGAATTTTTTCACAATTATGTAATGAGAATCTATCTTTATTAATTTAATCTAAACTAAATTTATGTGCAGTGATATTGTATACTTATTTTCGTCGGAAGAGGGTGAAAATGGAGTCACAGTCGAGCTGTCGACAATAGACCTGCAAGACATACTCAACTATGAAGACATGGAGGCTGGCATACTGAACCTAATAATAAGGAAGCTGAGAGAAATTCAAGCCATTAAAAGAAGGTGTCCCCCGTCTAGTTCAAAGGACGTGCCATTGATCCAGAAGCAAAAGCCGGCACCCCAATCACATAAGTGGTCTGCATTCATGATGGCCCACACATTGGTAAGAATTCAAACAGAAAAATTTATATTCATGTGTACACCGATGAAAAACGACAGAAAAAATTACTCATGATATTGTGTTTTGTTTTTGAAAAACAGACCATCGTTGAACGTGCCAATGAACCAGAAGCAAAAGCCGGCGCCCTTCAAGACATCCAAATAGATGTAGTAGACTTTGTCATGGGTTTGGAGGACGACATAGAGTTGCTATTCATCCCACTCTTTAATTCATCCATGAAACACTATACTCTGCTCACATTCAACTTTATCTCCTACGACTGGACACACTACAACTCCTTGAGGCAAAACACGTACGAAAAGTGCAAGGTGGATGCAGAATTAAAGAAGAACACCTTAGAGTCTATCGTCACTAGAAAAGTTGATAGGATGAGGGAGAGATACCAGGCGAAGATGGAGTATGAGAGCGAAGTGCTGAATTCTTCTCCAAATTGCCCACAACTGGCACCCAACTGAATTGTTCTCCAAATTGCCCGCAACTGGCACCCAACTGCCTCTTGTACACGACGTATTATATGAATATGTTGACGACTACTCCCTTCGAAATACCGGGAGGAAATGACGATGAAACTCACCTGAAGATTACAAAGATGAGGTTGGTATGGGCTAAAAAGTTGCTTAAAAGCAAATATGTAACACGAACCAAGCAATGACATTGTAAAACAACAATGTAATTATGTAATTGGGCAAGGAACTTCTGTCTTTTATAAGCTCTGCTTTTATAATAAAATCATTTTTGAATTACATTTACATTGGCAAAACCAAGAAAAGTTTGAGGATTCTATTCTCCGTTTATCTTGAAATGGAGAATAACTTTTCCGTTTAAATTAAATCGTTTGAGGATTCTATTCACCGTTTATTTCGGAACGGATAATAACATTCTCCGTCTGTCTTAAAACGAAAAATAACATTCCCAGTGGTAAAACACATTAAAATGTTCATTCTCCATTTTTTTTAAACGGAGAATGACGTTCTCCGTGTCTTTTGAAACGGAGAATGTTATTCTCCGTTTAGTTTGAAAAGGAGAATGAAGATGAGCTTGATGAGAATATGACGAGGTTGGTATGGGCTAAGAAGACTACAATGATGAGGTTGGAATGGGCTAAGAATTAGATTTCAAGAGAACTTCTGTCTTTTATAATGTCTGCTCTGCTCTGTCTTTTATAATAAAATCATTTTTGAGTTACATTTACATTGTGAAAACCACAAAAAGTTTGACTTTTTGAGTTATATTTACATTATGAAAGTCTGAAATACTATATAAAATCCTACTATCAAGAAAAAAGTTTAATGTGAGCTGCGTGCGGGCATCGCAGAGCAATGGAACTCCTTGAGGCAAAGGAATTCCTTGAGGCAAATTACTTCATCGTGCATCGTCAGAGCAATGGAACTCCCTGAACAAAGGAACTCTGTGCATAGTCAGAGCAATAGAACTCCATGAACAAAGGAACTCCGTACATAGTCAGAGCGAATCAAAGTGCGAGCGCTTCGACAGAGTGTGGGTTGGCAATAAATCCAAACCCAGGCACATCTCAGTCTTCTGAAGGACTTCACCACCAAAGCTTCTTCAACTAAAACCCTGCGGCTCTTCCAGTAACCAACAGAAAAGAGTCTTGCCAAGGTGGGGGTGTAGTGCCCCGTCCCTACATCGTACCCCGTTCTTGTCTACGGGGTGCACGAGAAAGGAACACTGTCGCTATCGATTCGGTCGGGACCGATAGGTCGGAATCGGCCGAGTTGATCGAAACGGGAACGGTTGAATTAAGATCCATTCCACGTTATGGAATGACTTCTTCGGAACCAAGTCCCATATTCAGCGGATTGCGCCTCGAGGATTCTCTCTGCGGCTGAGTCGGGAGAGACCTCCCGTTGCTCTGGTTTTCATGCCGCACTTGAATTGGCTTTGGCTTTGGTTTTTCGTAAATGCGTTTTTTGTGAATGTTTCGATGGGTTTTCGTGACGCGTTTTTGAGCTTCGCATTCATATCGAATATCCTTGAATTATATAGTATTCTAATCAGTTGCTTATACGATTACAGGTGATCGCGTAGGCGACGTCAGTGCAGCCAACCGGTCGCTCGCTTGAAGCAAGCCTAAGGCGAGTGGCTGACCTCCTTCGCCTCGTCCCTCTACTTCAAAACTCAATATGTGAAGTAAAATGAATGCTTGTCATAATAGTGTAGAATCAAAGAAATCGTAGCACGATTCTTCACGAAACACTTGTTATCAACTGCTGGTATTGGAAATAGAAAACATATTCTTTATGCAAATCCACTTAGCCCATGCAAAGCAATGAATGAATCGATTAACGTTTATCGCAACGATACGGCTAAGTAAGCAAAACGGTCATTGGACAACTTGTCGACAAGGTGTAGTTTTCTCGAACGGTTGCCTAGGCCAAGGGATCGATTCGGCCCGGGAGAAACGAAAATAGCAACCGCCAACCCTTCATCGGCGTGAGTTATGCGGGCACTTTCGCACAGGGCTCGCTACCCGACGCGAAAGGGGCATCGTCTAACCAATGCTATAGTCCGCGATGGCTTGACATTGCCAGTGGCCTTCATACCCCTTTTCACTGCTTAACAAGTGTACGGGACACAGGATGAATATGATAGTGGCTTAATGTTATACAGTTAGAATGCTTGCCTCAAAATATGTTAACATGCAAATCGAGCAGGATGGTTAGAAAGATTATTGAAATAGCTAGCTAAAATGTTTACGAAACTTCTTGAATCAAATACAGAGCTTGAATTTAATTAGCCATTCGCCAGTACATGTTTTTGTGCTGATCCTCGCTCTTTGCAGGTCCCGCGAACCAGGAAGGACGCGCCAACTAGCTCGGCGACGTTCGTGACTTTTGAAGCTTCGGCCGTGTGTCGAAGACTTTCTCTGCGACTCCCCTTTTGAAGGCTCTCGACAGTCTAAGGAAGATGACTCAGCGTCCCTTCCATCCAGGTCACTGGAGTACTTTGTGTATATTGAGGGATGTGTGCAATGTATGGAACGGCTATCTCATCGGCACTCTTTTGTAATCGAGTCATGTTGTAGCCCGTGCGGCAATGAGTCTTGTATCGGAGTCTGTAAAAGATGTTCATTATCAATAAAGATCTAGTTTCCTTTAATTATTGTGTGAATCAATTTGTCTACGTACTCTCTTAGATTTCGTGTCTCGGATTACCTTATGAGTATGCCTTGTGCGATCGCAAATTAGGTTCGTACGGCATCACGCCCGGAGGACGACTATCGATTCAACGGAATCGGGGCGTGACATAATGGTATCAGAGCACGGCTTTACGTCCTTGGCCTCCAGTATCGAGTTTCTAGTCTCAAACTGTTGACCTCGTGTCGATGAGAAGAGTTGTTCCATACGCTGAACCCAGGACAATTTTTGAAACTAACGAGAGTTTTATTACCTTTTTTCCTGCAGTTGTGGGAGCTCAGACGGAAGACGAGACGAGCGCTTCCAGCGGCTCGAGTGCTTCTAGACCCGAGCATTCCGTCAACCCAATGGAAATGATGCCTGCTGTAGCCGGACCTTCCGGCGACCCGATGCAACGTATGCTGCAGATGCTTGAAATACAGCAACGTCAAAACGAGCTCCATCGTCAGCAAGCAGAGGCTCGTCAGATCTAATTTGAGAATTGGATCGAGGCTCAATTCAAGCTGCAGCAGCAGCAGCTGAATACCCTCCAACAGATCGTACAGTCGGTCGTGGGCAACAACAATAATTCAACGATGACGCCTGCCATAACCCAGCCTGCGGTTCGATCCAATAAAGCTGAACCAGAGGCGCCCGTGCTCTCATCTGCGGCACCGAGAAGTTCTAACTTCGACGTGTCAAAATTCACTAAAAGCTGCCGCACTTCCTTCAACGGCACAGAAGATCCCTCGGTGGCGATCGACTGGTTGGAGAAGCTGGAAGACAAGTTCGAGCTTCTGGGTGTCGAGGACTCGAAGAAAGTAACGTGAGCTCAACTTCTACTTCGAATGAACGTGCACGATTGGTGGGCTGTGCAGAAGCGGGCTATTCGACGTGAAGACGAGACGGCGGCGATCTCATGGACGACATTCAGAGATGCATTCGAGAACGAATATCTTTCTGCAGCCGTGCGACAGGAAAAAGAAAACTAGTTTATGCAGTTGACGCAAGGGAATATGACTGTACGACAATATACGACCGAATTTAATAAACTGGCCAAGTTCGGTGGAGACTATCTACCTACCACGGCGAGTCGAGCTAAACGATTCGTAGTGGGCCTGCGTTCTACTATCCGTGCTCATGTCTCGGTGCCTGAATATAAAACCGTAGGCGAGGCACTCAACCATGTCCTCCGTCTGGAGTCCGAGTATCCTCCTACTACTACCGACGTTGTTCACTTTAATAACAAACGTCATAGTAATACGGGAGGCAACAACGCACACAAGCGTCAAAATTGCAGCAACGGAGGCGGCAACCAAACGAAGGATCGAGTAGTCTGCAAGTTCTAACACAAGAAGAGGCACTTGGCCGTCGAGTGCCGATTGAAGAACGGGGCATGTTTCGTTTGCAGCAACAAAAATCACGTCACGAAGAACTGCCCGAAAGCTAGGCCGAACCAATGCCCCCAACAACACCATCAGAACCGAGGCCAAACACCTCAGGCTCCATCGACCGCACAACCGAATGGCCAGGACCGTCGCCCTAATGCTCAGGGCCGCGTCTACGCCATGACTCACGACGAAGCGTTCGCAACTGATACAGTCATGACAGGTATACTGCAATTCAATAATAAACCTGCTCGTGTATTGTTTGATTCAGGTGCCACGCATAGTTTCATATCGGTGGACTTCGCCGTCGAGCACAAATTCTCCTTGACACCACTGGGCCTCGATCTCTCTGTTAACGTACCGTCGGGTACGCCACTACTTGCAAACTTAGTATACGGAGACGAAATCATCTGTATAGGTGGTCAAAAGGTCAGTCTCGATGCGATAGTTCTAAATATTAAGGACTACGATATCATTCTGGGGATGGATTGGCTCGGTCCGTGCAACGCAACCATAGACTGTGCTGAAAAGAAGGTCACATTTCGCATACCTAGAGTGCCTGAATTTTGCTACTCGTATGGTGAGGTATCGCCGACCTGCATGGTGATCTCCGTAATATCTGCTCAACGGATGCTGCATTCCAGGTGCGAAGGTTATCTAGCTTCCGTTCGAGACATGCGACAGGATGGTGCAAACGCGGGTCAGACCGACGTTGTGGCAGAATTCCCTGATGTGTTCCCGGACGAGCTGTCCGGCATGCCACCCGATCGAGAGATTGAGTTCACTATCAATACCTTCTCCAACACTCGACCGATCTCGAAAGCCCCGTACAGAATGGCCCCTGCAGAGCTTAAAGAAGTCAAGGTACAGTTACAAGAATTGCTCGACAAGGGATTCATCCGACCCAGCGTCTCGCCCTGGGGAGCGCCCGTGCTGTTTGTCAAGAAGGAGGATGGCTCTATGCGTCTTTATATCGACTACCGCGAGCTGAATAAAGCCACCGTCCGGAACAAATATCCCCTGCCCCGCATAGACGATCTGTTTGATCAGCTTCAAGGAGCCACGGTGTTCTCTAAAATTGATCTGCGTTCGGGTTACCATCAACTCAAGATCAAGCCGGACGATGTACCGAAGTCTGCCTTCTGCACTAGATACGGCCATTACGAGTTCCTGGTAATACCGTTCGGCCTAACGAATCCCCCTGCCGCCTTCATGGATTTAATGAATCGGGTGTTCCGACCATTCCTCGACAAGTTCGTAGTAGTCTTTATCGACGATATACTCGTCTACTCGAAGAATAGGCAGCAACACACTGAGCATCTGCGGACCGTGCTTCAAACCCTTCGAGAAAATCAACTATATGCAAAGTGAAGCAGATATGAATTTTAGCTTAGCAGCGTCGCATTACTCGGACACATCATTTCTACTGAAGGCATTGCGGTCGACCCAAAGAAAGTTGAAGCCGTTGTCAATTGGAAACGGCCAGCGTCCGTCGGCGAGATTCGAAGTTTCCTTGGCTTAGCGGGATACTACCGACGCTTCGTGAAAGACTTTGCGAAGATCGCATCGCCTCTGACTCGCCTCACCCAGAAAGGAGTCGCATTTGAATGATCAGACGACTGCGAAGCTGCCTTCCAAGAGTTGAAGTAAAGGCTCGTCTCGGCCCCGATACTCGCACTTCTAGAAGGGACTGAGGGTTTCCAGATATTCAGTGACGCGTCCGGTCAGGGCTTGGGGTGTGTACTGATGCAGCAAAACAAGGTAATATCTTTTGCTTCCCGACAGCTAAAGCCGCACGAGAAGAACTATCCCACGCATGACCTGGAGTTAGCGGCGATTGTGTTTGCGTTAAAATTGTGGCGCTACTATCTCTATGGCGTGGCGTGCACGATCTATACCGATCACAAGAGCCTCAAGTATCTATTCACGCAGAAGGAGCTGAACTTGCGACAAGGGCGTTGGCTGGAACTAATCAAAGATTACGACTTGACTATCGACTATACGTCGAGAAAGAAAAATGTTATGGCGGATGCCTTGAGTCGAAAGTACATTGTCTCGTTATCCATCGACCCCAGACTGCTACGTGACCTAGAAGAGATGGGCATCGAGCTCCGAGTCAGATTCCGGAATGTGCAGTTGGCAAAGTTGCAGTTAGAGCCGAGCTTGCTTGATAAGATCAAGACCGCTCAGACGGACGATCCATACCTGAAGAAAGTACGAAAGCTAATCTCGACGGGCAGGACGACCGACTTTGCGAAAGACGAAATCGGCGTGCTTCTATTAAAGGGTAGGCTATGCGTTCCGGACGATTCAGAAACTTCTGGTGGTATGGGGTGAAAAGAGATGTGGCACTCTTCGTGTCGCAATGCATAGCCTGTCAGCATGTGAAAGTTGAGCACCAGAGACCGGCGGGGAGATGCAGAATCTGGCAATTCTGGAATGGAAGTGGCAGCACGTGTGCATGGATTTTATTGTTGGTCTGCCGAAGACGCTGCAGAAAAATGATGCTATCTGGGTCATCGTCGATCGATTAACCAAGTCAGCGTATTTTATTGCCATCAAAGTTACTTGGAGCGTTGATCGCCTGGCGCAGATATATCTTGATGAGATAGTACGGCTGCACGGAGTTCCAGTATCCATCGTCTCCGATCGGGATTTACGGTTCATGTTGCGATTCTGGAGTAGCCTTCAGTCGACGCTGGGTACCAAGTTGCAGTTCAGCTCAGCTTATCATCCTCAGACCGACGGCTAAACGGAGCACGTCAATCAGATTCTCGAAGACATGCTACGACTCTGCGTAATTGACTTCAAATCAAGCTGGGACAATCATCTACCTCTGGCCGAATTTGTATACAACAATAGCTATCAATCCAGCATTCAAATGGCGCCGTATGAAGTCTTGTACGGGCACAAGTGTCGATCGCCCATTTGCTGGGACAAAGTCGGATAGCGGCAGATTCTCGGTCCGGAACTGGTAGAACAGACCGTACAGAAAATTCGGCTCATTCGGGAAAGATTAAAGACCGCACAGAGTCGCCAGAAAAGCTATGCAGACGTTCATCGTCGCCCTCTCGAGTTTCAAGTAGGCGATCACGTATTTCTCAAAGTGTCGCCCATGCGGGGTGTTACTCGGTTCGGTACGAAGGGAAAATTGAGTCCGAGATTCGTTGGACCGTTTGAAATACTCGAGCGGGTCGCCCCAGTGGCCTATAAAATTGACCTACCGCCGGCACTTGAAGGTGTACACAACGTCTTCCACGTCTCTCAGCTGCGGAAGTACGTGTACGACCCTAGCCACGTGGTAGATTTTGGCCAGCTAGAGCTAAAGTCAGACTTATCCTACATTGAAGAGCCAGTTCAAATCTTTGAACGCAAGGATAAGTTGCTGCGAAATCGAGCGATCCCTCTCGTCCACGTCCTCTGGAAGAACCACTCGGTCGAAGAGTCGACGTGGGAGCTTGAATCGGAGATGAAGGAGAAGTTTCCTTCATTGTTCTCGTAGAGGTAGGTTACATCTTTAAGTTTCGAGGACAAAACTGTTTATTAGTTGGTTATGGTGTAGTGTCCCATCCCTACATCGTGCCCCGTTCTTGTCCACGGGGTGCGCGAGAAAGGAACACTGTCGCTATCGATTCGGTCGGGACCGATAGGTCGGAATCGGCCGAGTTGATCGAAACGGGAACGGTTGAATTAAGATCCATTCCACGTTATGGAATGGCTTCTTCGGGACCAAGTCCCATATTCAGCGGGTTGTACCTCGAGGATTGGCTCTGCGGCTGAGTCGGGAGAGACCTCTCGTTGCTCTGGTTTTCATGCCGTACTTGAATTAGCTTTGGCTTTGGTTTTTCGTGAATGCGTTTTTTGTGAATGTTTTCAATGGGTTTTCGTGACGCGTTTTCGAGCTTCGTATTCATATCGAATATCCTTGAATTATACAGTATTCTAATCAGTTGCTTATGCGATTGCAGGTGATCGCGTAGGCGACGTCAGCGCAGCCAACCAGTCGCTCGTTTGAAGCAAGCCTAAGGCGAGTGGCTGACCTCCTTCGTCTCGTCCCTCTACTTCAAAACTCAATATGTTAAGTAAAATGAATGCTTGTCATAATAGTGTAGAATCAAAGAAATCGTAGCACGATTCTTCACGAAACACTTGTTATCAACTGCTGGTATTGGAAATAGAAAACATGTTCTTTATGCAAATCCACTTAGCCTATGCAAAGTAATGAATGAATCGATTAACGTTTATCGCAACGATACGGCTAAGTAAGCAAAATGGTCATTGGACAACTTATCGACAAGGTGTAGTTTCTTCGAACGGTTGCCTAGGCCAAGGGACCGATTCGGCCCGGGAGGAACGAGAATAGCAAGTGCCAACCCTTCATCGGCGTGAGTTATGCGGGCACTTTCGCACAGGGCTCGCTACCCGATGCGAAAGGGGCGTCGTCTAACCAATGCTATAGTCCGCGATGGCTTGACATTACCAGTGGCCTTCACACCCCTTTTCACTGCTTAACAAGTGCACGGGACACGGGATGAATATGATAGTGGCTTAATGTTATACAGTTAGAATGCTTGCCTCCAAACATGTTAACATGCAAATCGAGCAGGATGGTTAGAAAGATCATTAAAATAGCTAGCTAAAATGTTTACAAAACTTCTTGAATCAAATGCAGAGCTTGGATTTAATTAGCCATTCGCCAGTACATATATTTTGTGCTGATCCTCGCTCTTTGCAGGTCCCGCGAACCAGGAAGGACGTGCCAACTAGTTCGGCGACGTTCGTGACTTTTGAAGGTTCGGCCGTGTGTCGAAGACTTTCTCTGCGACTCCCCTTTTGAAGGCTCTCGACAGTCTAAGGAAGATGACTCAGCGTCCCTCCCATCCAGGTCACTGGAGTACTTTGTGTATATTGAGGGATGTGTACAATGTATGGAATGGCTATCTCATCGGCACTCTTTTGTAATCGAGTCATGTTGTAGCCCGTGCGGTAATGAGTCTTGTATCGGAGTCTGTAAAAGATGTTCATTATCAATAAAGATCTAGTTTCCTTTACTTATTGTGTGAATCAATTTGTCTGCGTACTCTCTTAGATTTCGTATCTCAGATTACCTTATAAGTATGCCTTGTGCGATGTCACTCCCCGTTCCCAGAATACATATTTTTATACATGTACAACTTATGAGTATTTATTTAATATTTATTATGTATTATCCTGTATTTAAATTCCTTTAATTTTATGTTAATTAATTAATCTGCTCTTTAATTTTCATGTTAATTTATTTCCTGTAATTTTATTTCTGTACTTTATTTCCTGCTTTTATTCTCTGCTTTAGCTAGACTTTGGGTTCGGGTTGGCTTTGGTTGGATCCCCTACAACCCGACCCATTGAACCCGGCCCAACTCCCACCTACCACCCCCTTTTCTATTTAAAGCTTACATCTCTTTCTCTCTCCTCATAAACTCACATTCTCACCATTACTCCTCTTCTTCTTCTTCTTCATTACTCTCTCCACCTACCAAACCGTAGGCAAGTACAACTTGCTCCACATGAGAACCCATGTTTTTATGGTTCATTTATCTTCCTCTCGTGATCCTAAGAGAATTTAGAACTTGGCATTTTTTATTTCGAAGTCTTAATTTTTGTAGATCTAGAAATGAGTTATTTTCGGAGTTTTGGTGGTTTTGATCTATCAAACTTCTTTGTTTTCAAGTTTTGATGGTTCTATGTTGTAGAAAGTTTTATTCTACCTAATTTTGACCTTTGGAAAGTTGGATTTGGACTTGTTTTGACCAAGTTATGGACCTTTGAAGCTTTGGGGTGCAACCATGGAGTTCTTGCTGTTTGGAGAAGACAGTGAGCAGTGTATACTAGCTTTTTAGCTTGCGTCACTGAGCTGTGCGTGCTCTTTAGCGCAGTGCAGTATGGAGTCCATACGCTACCTTTTTAGGAAGCGTGTGTCTTGCATACGCTACCTTTTGGAAGCGTATGTCGTATGGAGTTCATACGCTACCTTTTGGGCGCGTATGACTTGCATACGCTGACTTGAATGGTCAGGAGTCGTATGGAGTTCATACGCTACCTTTTGGGAGCGTATGACTTGCATACGCTGACTTGAATGGTCAGGAGTCGTATGGAGTTCATACGCTACCTTTTGGGAGCGTATGACTTGCATACGCTGACTTGAATGGTCAGGAGTCGTATGGAGTTCATACGCTACCTTTTGGGAGCGTATGACTTGCATACGCTGACTTGAATGGTCAGGAGTCGTATGGAGTTCATACGCTACCTTTTGGGAGCGTATGACTTGCATACGCTGACTTGGATGGTCAGGAGTCGTATGGAGTCCATACGCTGCCTTTGGGGAGCGTATGACTTGCATACGCTCACTTGGATGGTGAGGAGTTGTATGGAGCCCATACGCTGCCTCTTTGACATGAGCGTAGCCTACTTACCCTGAATCTTCTATAGCCCTGTATATTGATATTTTATTAGATATTTAACGTCCATTTTATATCCTTACGCCTTTTTGGCATAAACTCGATAAAATCATGATATGATAATATTGTTAATATCAATTGTTATGTGGAATGTGCCTTGTGTCCCGATTGATTTTTGGGATACCCAGTATGACTGGGACTTGACCATGAGAGTTATAGACTCGACCCCCGTTTAATACTAATTGACTTTCATGTCTTGTCACCATTGATAATAATGGTTATCTTGACTAAATTAATCATGCGTTCCTAGTCGGAACTAAGAGACTGGCTAGTCGTCTTATTGAATTGAATGAATGAGACACGTTCATGTTATGGACTATTGTAATCGACTGGCTGATCCCGAATATTGACTTACATGCACATGCAGGCTTCAATCTATTTATTTATTTATTTACTTAAGAAGCATGTGTACTTTATGGTCAAGGCATGATTACCGTGGTTAGATTTGATTGTTGCATTACGCTATGTAAGACCTGCAACCTAACCGCACTGGTATCGTTGTAGAGTTGTGCATATCGTACCCCGTACGAAAGTACTCATTTGAATGACCATGATCCACGGCATGGAATTTCACTCAACGTAGGGACTATTAAATTAAATAAAATAATGATTGCATGGAGAGAATGGATTCCCGAGTTCTTACATGGCAGCCCCCTTGGGACAAGTAGTACCCGACGGGCCGGCTGGTTCCCACAGATACTGTAAAACTGCCACACGGACAGGGAACAGTATCTGCTTATATTATTATTGTATATTGTATATTGATGACGGGCGTCCTGCTAGGACTCGTCTAATTCATGCATGGCACACATGATTGACTGGATAGACTAGCCTTGCTTGCACATAGTAAGAACTACGGAATCCCTAATTGCATAATTCCAGGATAACTTGGGACTCACAATAGCAAGCCGTAGGAGTTGATTGGCCGTTCAAGATGATTTGTTTGTGTACTATACTACTCTGTCACCTAACCGGGATGATCAGAATGTCAGGACATGACGGGCCAACTTCTGTCCTTATTTGGTTGGGAGGTTGGTTCGAAGTGTCGTGATGTGATGTGAATCCTAGTAGCAAACAGAGATTTATTAGTATTATTCTCTTACATTACTGGTTTTAGTTCTTATGTCGTGCTTCCTTGTGGTACTTGCTATTAGAGGTCTAACCTCTCTGGTTTTGTATGGCCAGATTTAGAGCCGGTCCCCGAGGATCCAGCTTACTTTTACCTCCAAGATGGTCAACACTAGAAGGATGATCGCAGGAGGACTCGAGTGGGTTTCTTACTTCCCCGCTCGTTTTGTCACTTACTTTATACTTGGCCGTTTGGCACCGACATGTTAGTCAGATTATCTTGTACTTACTTTTACATAATTATAATTAAAGTCAGACTGCAGCTGATAACAATTATGTATACTTTTGCTACATCAATCTGGCTATGTTTTGTAAAGCCAGATATCAAGAACATTTTGACAGAGCATTTGGGACGCCTTACTGCTTTATCTTACATGTTCTCTATTTCTGTTTCTTATCTGAATGATTGAGACAATAGATGTGTAATGGCCATAGTAAGACTTATATGTAGTATGCACCCCCTCGTCTGGTTAGACAGCATTGATCGTATTATACGGTATTCATCTACCCGTAATACGTAGCTGGCTGAGTCATTCTCCCGCTCTCCAGTATTCTTGTTCTGGGGCATGACATGCGATCGCAAATTAGGTTCTGTAATGCCTGTGGTTCGTATTACGTATTTTGGAATACGTGTACGTATTTTATCTTGTATTGCATGATTACTTGCTTAGCTTTTCTTCATGGCTTGGTTTATTCCTGGGTTGGTTCGGCTTGGCTTGGTTTTGCCTTGCTTCATCATGAACCAAGGGTGAACCCCTACCTACCGCCACCATTAGTATTTATTATCCATTCTCCTTTCTTTCTTCTCGTTACTCTTCTTCTTCTCCATCATAATTTCTTCACCTATCAGAGAGGGAAAGAGAGGCCTAGGCAAGTGCAGCTTGCTTCATGGAGGAACTCTGATTTTATTATTCTATTCTCTTCTTTATAGCATTTCAACACACTTTAGTACTTGGCATTTTTACCTTCCATGGCCAGATTCTTGTAGATCTAAGTTTATTCTATTTTTTGATCTAAGTGCAGCTTGTAGATTCTTGGGTTTTGATCTACTTAATCTTGTTATTTCTAAGTTTTGATGGTTCTATGTTGTAGAGAATTTCGTTCTGCCCTATTTTGACCTATGGAAGTTCGAATTTGGACTCTGGATGAAGGTTCTATGGAGCTTGGAAGCATGGGTCCATGGTGTTCTTCTTCTCGAAAATTTGGAGAAGAAGAACAGTTCTCTGAGCCGCATCGCAGTACTTGGTCGCATGAAAATTCATGCGGCAAGTCGTTTTAGCCGCATGAGGCCCTTACATTCTAGCCGCATGGACTTGAGCCGCATAAGATCCTGAACCCCTTAGCCACATGCGCTCCCTTGCTTATGCAGCCGCATGTGTGCCCGCCATATTCAGCCGTATGAATACGAATTCCCCGAACCGCATAAGGGCCGAACCCAGCTAGTCGCATGAGACTCCACTTGACCCCGGCCGTATATACATGATTGTTAGCCGGTCGCATGAACCGTCTTGAGTTAGCCGCATGGACCTATGTCGCCGCCTGCCGCATATGCACAGTTTCTCCGCCTGCCGCATATGCACAGCTTCTCCGCCCGCCGCAAGGATTCCAGCAACCCAGCCGCATGCGCTTGAGCTTCCTTCTAGTCCTCAGCCGTGCACCTGCTTCATGTTGAACCCGAACTATTGAGCCGCATGAACCTTCTTGAGTTAGCCCATGGACTTGCCTCCCTAGCCGCATGCGCCCTTGCCTTTCTAGCCGCATGCCCCTGTCCCTACCAAGTCGTATGCGCCCTCCTTTATTGGCCGCATGGGTTTTCGTGATCCTGAGCCGGAGGGCTCCTTCCTGTGCCTTGCCCTGCCATTTAATTATTATTACTATTATTGTTAATTCAAGTCTTGTGATCTCAGCATAACTTGGGTCTCCTGATTGAATGCTTGCACTATGATGCCCTGCACATGTACCCTGAACACTACAGTGACCCGTAGTGGTGCACTCTGGACAAGTAAACATGACATGACCTGATAGTAGCCCGTCGTGGCGCACTCCTGACAAGTATACTTGACATGATAACCTGACATGATATATCTTGATAAGCTATTGCGACGGCTACCTGACATGATATGACCTGTATAAATAACCTGGACACCGTAGACGATTGTGCTTGTACAAATAATCCAGTCCTATCTTACATCATGTCTAGGATGGGACTCCTGAGTACCACGGTTAGGAGTACCTACTGAAATGGACTAAGGCTAATAACTAGATTAATACATTAGTCATAAAGAGATCTCCCAGCTACAGGCAATCCCGTTACCTGGGCGCGCTTGGGATCCGTAGCCTGCCATCGAGTAGGGCACATTTCCAGCACACTGTCATGTGTTGCACCCTTCAAGCTACCTAAGGGTACATGCATTTCCTGGACAATGTGCCCACCTGAATTCAACCCCTAATTTTTGACCTGGGTAACCTAGATGGTCTGCAGGGCTTGTGGCTGTAGAATAATCTCACTGCATCTTGCTAGTAACTAGGCCTGTGATAACCCTAGCTAGTTAAAGTATCAAGCCGTACTTATTGCTTGGCCGTGATTGTTGAATGGGAATAACCAGTCTAGTCTTGATCCTGTATAAGATTGTTACATGTTCTGATTTTCTTATATTATCTTGCTGATAAATGGAAGAAACCAAGTTCGGTTCAGACGAAGGGTTACAATTCCGGTCCTTATTTGGTTTAATGATTGTAACCTGGTTATCTGAATGGTTCCATGGTTATCTTATCGTATATCCTCGTGATGTTATATTTCTCCAGTTTTGCTATATTATTATTATTTTCTGTGCTAATTGCTGGTTTTAGTTCCTAAGTGAAGCTTCCTTTGTGGCACTTGCTTTTTCTGGGGTCTGACCCAGCTGGTTTTGTATGGCCAGATTTCGGAGCAGCTCCAGAGGATCTACCGACCTTCCAGCCCGATGGTGACCACTAGGCGTAACTAGGGCATCGAGTGGGTTATTTTTGGCTCTCCCACTTTATTGTAAAAATATTCTTTTGAGACGTTTAGCCGACGAGCACCTGTTTAGCTCGATGCATTTTACTTACTGTCTGTCTACGGGCTGTAACATGATTGACAGATCCTAGGGTTGATCATGTATGACTAAACTCTTGCTAGTCCTAACATTTTGTAACGACTAGCTTCATGATCAGCTGAATATGTAATATTTGGGACGCCTTATTATTGTATATTTAATGATCATACATCTTGTAACTTTTCCCTACTTGTTTGTGATTGAGACACTAGGCTTGTTCATGACCATAGGAGACTGTTAGCTTGTAGTAAACCCTCATGTATCTAGACAGCCGTGACCGTATAGCGAGATGGATTCTATTTCATATACGTAGCTGGCTATGTCTGTCCCCGCTCTCCAGTATTCTGGTTCTGGGGCGTGACATGTTCGCACGGTATCACGCCCGGGGGACGACTATCGATTCGACGGAATTAGAGCGTGACAGGGGGACCGGTAGAGTGCATCTCCATGATGAAGAAGGATGCCTTTGCAAGGTGCTCTGCCTCAAGGAATTCCTTTGCAAGGTCCTTTGCTCTCAAGGAATTCCTTTGCTTCTGTTCCTGTACCTCAAGGAATTTATCTTGCTCTTGCTCTGACGATGCACTATGAAGTAATTTGCCTCAAGGAGTCATCCAAAGGTTCTTATACTCTGACGAAATACGATGAAGTGATTTGTCTCAAGGAATTCAATTGAAAGCTTCGACTGTGAAGAAGGAATGTTGTTCTCCGTCGTCTTTCAGTTCGTATCCACGTGGTAGATGTTTGGATCTCGGGAAGTATCGGAAGAACCTGTACGAAGTGGCCTTCTGCAGAGCCAAGGAGTTCCATTGCTCTGACGATGCACAATGAAGTGTTGGATGACATCCAAAGGTTCCTTGAGGCAAGTCACTTCATCGTGCATCGTCAGAGCATAGGAACCGTTGGATGACTCCTTGAGGCAAGTCACTTCATCGTGCATCGTCCGAGCAAAGGAACTCACTGAGGCAAATGAATTTCTTGAGGCAGAGCACCGTACAAAGGCATCCTTCTTCATCATGGAGATGCACTCTACCGATCCTCCACCTTGGCAAGACTCTTTCCTTGAGGCAAAGGACCTGCAAAGGAATTCACTTCATATTGCATTCTTTCGAGCAATGGAACGCCCTGAGGAAAAGGAATTTCTTGAGGCAAATCACTTCGTCGTGCATCGTCGGACCAATAGAACACGTCGAAGAAATAAACTCCATACGGCAAAGGAACACCGTACATAGTCTGAGCGAATCAACGTGCGGGCGCTTCGACAGAGCGTGGAACGATAATAAATCCAAACCCAGGCACATCTCAGTCTTCTGAAGGACTTCATCACCGTGCATCGTCGGACCAATGGAACACGTCGAACAAAGGAACTCGTTACGGCAAAGGAACACCGTGCATAGTCCGAGCGAATCAACGTATGGGCGCTTCGACAGAGCGTGGGTTGGCAATAAATCCAAACCCAGGCACATCTCAGTCTTCTGAAGGACTTCACCACCAAAGCTTCTTAGAACGAGGAGATCGACAACCAAGAGGAAAGTGTCTTGCCAAGGCGGGGGATCGGTAGAGTCCATCTCCACAAGAAAAGCTAAGTGAGATGAGAACAAACTCTCCCTACACTACTGCCATTTATAGGCATGGAACAACTCGGACTCATGCGCTAAGTGGCAGCCACTTCGAATTCAATTCAATTAATTTCCATCAATACCAATGCATCTGTCCCTTCTCAAGTAAAGCTAAGTAAGACTAGAACAAACTCTCCCAACTACTGCCATTTATATGCCATTAATACCAATGAATCTGCCCCTTCGAATTCTGCCAACTTTGATACCCCCTACTGTATCAAAGTTTTTTTTTCAATGAGAGAAACTTTGATACAGTAGGGGGTATCAAAGTTTTGATACCCCCTATGTATGACATGTGGGCCATCTAAAAATTTGTATATATATATGTTTACACGTTTTACAAAGCAGGAGGGGCCCACATGTCATACATAAGGGGTATCAAAACTTTGATATCCCCTACTGTATTAAAGTTTTTTTCATCAATTTTACTTAACTTTTAAATGAGAGACTTTGATATAGTGGGGGGTATCAAAGTTTTGATACCCCCTATGTATGACATGTGGGCCATCTCAAAATTTATGTGTATATATATATGTTTTTACGTTTTATAAAGCAGGAGGGGCACACATGTCATACATAGGGGGTATCAAAATTTTGATACAGTAGGGGGTATCAAAGTTTTGATACACCCTATGTATGACATGTGGGCCCCCTCAAAATTTATGTGTATATATATATGTGTACACATTTTATAAAGCAGGAAGGGCCCACATGTCATACATAGGGGGTATCAAAATTTTGATACCCCCTACTGTATCAAAGTTTTTTTCCTTTTAAATGGGCCCTATACATAACTTACAAAAAAAGTATAAATAAAACAAAATTTTGTTATAGTCAAGATTTGAACCAATGATCTCTTAAATACAAGTCTAGCATTGTAACCACGACACCACAATAGCATTCTCCGTATTTTATTAAACGGAGAATAGCATTCTTCGTTTTGAATTACACGAAGAATAGCATTTCCAGTGTTAAAAACACATTAGAATGTTCATTCTCCGTTTTAATTTGAAACGGAGAATGATATTCTCCGTTTCATTTGTAACGGAGAATTATATTCTCCAATTTGAACTGCACGGAGAATGCCATTCCCAGTATTAAAACGATTGAGGATTCTATTCGCCGTTTAATTTGGAACGGAGAACGACATTCCCCGTTTAATTTGAAACGGAGAATAAGATTCCCAGTGTTAAAAACACATTAGAATGTTCATTCTCCGTTTTAATTTGAAACGGAGAATGATATTCTCCGTGTCATTTGAAACGGAGAATGATATTCTCCGTTTTAAACAGCACGGAGAACATATTTTCTCCATTTTTGATATTTTCCGTTTTGAACTTGGAATTTGATATTCTCTATTTTTATCTAATTGTCTTCTCAAACTTTTGCATTAGAGAACATATTTTTTATCTAATTGCCTCGTGTGAATGATATCTTGCCACATAAGAAAGACATTGTCTTAAGTCAATGACATTTTATTTTATTCCATTTGCTCTTTGTCGCTATTTCGCTTTCGTACTTTACAATTACGAAAATCGTGACCCGATTTTTTACAAACTCTACAAGTTCTAGGCTTCGGGATAGGCTGACTTTCTGTAGGCTGGCTTGATTTCCTTTGAAAAGGCCTTCCTTTTGTTGCTACCGAATTTGGCTCTTTTAAAGCTTCATGCACTCCATGAACTGCATCAGCTACCATTTGTTCTTCTTTACCAATATCGATCACCATTTCTTTTAACTCCATCAGAACAGACGACATCAACTCCGTTCCCCTCCCTTGAATTTTGCTTGATTTTTTACAATAGTATGTAAACAGATTAACTTGTTCATTAATACCACCATACCTTCTGCTCTTAATACTGTCTGGGTGGATGAATCTTCTTTCTGAGCCAGGTCCGGAGAGATAACTCTCTTTGCAATCCTTGAGCCAACGAGATTTTATCAAGTTCTTTGGAATATCTCCAATTTGCAATCTCTTCATTGCTGAAAAAATATGCCTACAAGGAATCCCCTTGGTCTCTATCCACAAGCATTCACAATTTATGATGTTGTCGGCCGGATCAAATATAACCTTCCGGTTGATACTGTTTGGCGACATATACTTTTGGACAGTGCAAACTTCTACCTCTCTGTAATGCCTGTGGTTCGTATTACGTATTTTGGAATACGTGTACGTATTTTATCTTGTATTGTATGATTCCTTGCTTAGCTTTTCTTCATGGCTTGGTTTATTCCTGGGTTGGTTCGGCTTGGCTTGGTTTTGCCTTGGTTCATCATGAACCAAGGGTGAACCCCTACCTACCACCACCATTAGTATTTATTACCCATTCTCCTTTCTCTCTCCTTATTACTCTCCTTCTTCCCCACCATAACTTCTTCACCTAACCAGAGAGAGAGAGAGGCCTAGGCAAGTGCAGCTTGCTTCATGGAGGAACTCTGATTTTATTGTTCCATTCTATTCTTTATAGAATTTTAACATACTTTAGTACTTGGCATTTTTACCTTCCATGGCCAGATTCTTGTAGATCTAAGTTTATTCTATTTTCGGATTTCTTGGGTTTTGATCTACTTAATCTTGTTATTTCTAAATTTTGATGGTTCCATGTTGTAGAGAATTTCGTTCTGTCCCATTTTGACCTATGGAAGTTCGGATTTGGACTCTGGATGAAGGTTTCATGGAGCTTGGAAGCATGGGTTTATGGTGTTCTTCTTCTCAGAAATTTTGGAAAGAAGAACAGTATCTCTGGCCGCATGGCAGTACTTGACCGCATGAACATTCATGCGGTAAGTCGCTCTGCAGCCGCATGAGACCCTCGCACTCCTAGCCGTATGGACTTCTCCCCACTCAGCCGCACGCACCCTCTTGCTTCTGTAGCCGCATGGGCGTCCGTCCCTTTAAGCCGCATGAATCCGAATTTCGCTAGCCGCATAAGGGCTGAACCCTTCTGACCGCATGGACTCGCTTTCCGACAGCCGTATGTGCACCCATCACTCTTAGCCGCATATGCCACCGTCCTTATTGGCCGCATGGACTCGGTCAGTTGAGCCGCATAGGGCTGAGTCCCCTTATTCTGTCGCATGCGCTCATCCATCCCGTCAGCCGCATGAAGCCCACTCTCTGCTGGCCGCATGAGACCCGACTTCTTGGAACCGCATGTACCCCCTTGCCTTCCTAGCCGCATGCCCCTGTCCTTACCAAGTCGTATGCGCCCTCCTTTATTGGCCGTATGGGTTTTAGTGATCCTGAGCCGCATGGCTCCTTCCTGTGCCTTGCCCTGTTATTATTATTATTTTATTGATTAATTTTATTATTACTATTATTGTTAATTCATGTCTTGTGATCTCAGCATAACTTGGGTCTCCTGATTGAATGCTTGCACTATGATGCCCTGCACATGTACCCTGAACACGACAGTGACCCGTAGTGGTGTACTCTGGACAAGTAAACATGACATGACCTGATCGTGGCCCGTCGTGGCGCACTCCTGACAAGTACACTTGACATGATATATCTTGATAAGCTGTTGTGACGGCTACCTGACATGACATGACCTGTATAAATAACCTGGACACCATGGGCGATTGTGCTTGTACAAATAATCCAGTTCTGTCTTGCATCATGTCTAGGATGGGACTCTTGAGTACCACGGTCAGGAGTACCTACTGAAATAGACTAAGGCTAATCACTAGATTAATACGTTAGTCATAAAGAGATCTCCCAGCTACAGGTAATCCCGTTACCTGGGCGCGCTTGGGATCCGTAGCCTGTCGTCGAGTAGGGCACATTTCCAGCACACTGTCATGTGTTGCACCCTTCAAGCTACCTAAGGGTACATGCGTTTCCTGGACGTTGTACCCACCTGAATTCAACCCCTAATTTTTGACCTGGGTAACCTGGATGGTCTACAGGGCTTGTGGCTGTGGAATAATCTCACTGCATCTTGCTAGTAACTAGGCCTGTGATAACCCTAGCTAGTTAAAGTATCAAGCCGTACTTATTGCTTGGCCTTGATTGTTGAATGGGAATAACCAGTCTAGTCTTGATCCTGTATAAGATTGCTACATGTTCTGATTTTCTTATATTATCTTGCTGATAAATGGGAGAAACCAAGTTCAGTTCAGATGAAGGGTTACAATCCCGGTCATTGTTTGGTTTAAGGATTGTAACCTGGTTATCTGAATGGTTCCATGGTTATCTTACCGTATATCCTCGTGATGTTATATTTCTTCAGTTTTGCTATATTATTATTATTTTCTGTGCTAATTACTGGTTTTAGTTCCTAAGTGAAGCTTCCTTTGGGGCACTTGCTCTTTCTGGGGTCTGACCCAGCTGGTTTTGTATGGCCAGATTTCGGAGCAGCTCCAGAGGATCTACCGACTTTCCAGCCCGATGGTGACCACTAGGCGTAACCAAGGCAACGAGTGGGTTTATTTTTGGCTCTCCCACTTTATTGTAAAAATATTCTTTTGAGGCGTTTAGCCGACGAGCACCTGTTTAGCTCGATTGTATTAACTTATTGTCTGTCTACGGACTGTAACATGATTGACAGATCCTAGGGTTGATCATGTATGACTAAACTCTTGCTAGTCCTAACATTTTGTAACGACTAGTTTCATGATCAGCTGAATATGTAATATTTGGGATGCCTTATTATTGTATATTTAATGATCATACATCTTGTGACTTTACTTACTTGCTTGTGATTGAGACACTAGGCTTGTTCATGACCATATGAGACTGTTGGCTTGTAGTAAACCCTCATGTATCTAGACAGCCGTGACCGTATAGCGAGATGGATTCCATTTTATATACATAGCTGGCTATGTCTGCCCCCGCTCTCCAGTATTCTGGTTCTGGGGCGTGACATGGTTTAAGTGGTGGCCCATACAGGTCTTGTAAATCAAGATATGTGAGGGTTTACCGAATAGATGTCTCAATCAGTATTCGCCTTTGATCCCTGCTCGTATCTTCTGAATCCCTGGATTCTTGTCCTAATCACATGCTTGTATCGTTGATCTGTCCTGGTCCTTCCTTATTGTTCCCCATGTCGTCTTCTTCAGCGTCATCGTTCCTGGACCTGCCGGTCAGCAAGGCGGAGCACTTCCCGTGGATCAGCAGCAACCCGGAGATCAAGCCCAGCATTCCGGAGTAGCCTCTAGAGTCGTGCCTTCTGGTAGAGAGCCACCAGTCCAGCCAGTTCAGCATGCCGAGCCTGATGATGGCACTTTGGTAGGTCTCGTCAGGACCTTGATAGCTTCCCAAGATCGTCGAGGAGATGCCTTGCACCAGGCAGTGACGGATGCTCTGACCAGAGGAGGTCATCAGGGTAACATCGCGGCCAACAGCTTCAAGCGTTTGAACCCTCCCTTCTTCGACGGTAGTGAAGATGCTATCGCTGCAGATGCTTGGCTTCAGGACACAGAGGTGATTATAGAAGCAGCCAGGACCCCAGAGAACGAGAAGGTAGCCGTGGTGCGCTTGCAGTTATTAGACCTTGCCCGCAGCTGGTGGGCGGCTCAGGCCGTTGGATTAGCAGCACCCATTGCTTGGGCGGTGTTCAGAGAGAGATTCCAGACCAAGTATTTTGATGCTGTAGCTCGGTACGATCTACAGACGAGGTTCACCAATCTGAAGCAGATGGGCAGGACGGTCGACGGATATACGGCCGAGTTTTCGAGGATCAGTCTGTTTGCTCCCACCTTGGTGGCAACCGAGTATGATAGAGCCCAGCGATTTCAGCAAGGGCTTCACCTGGAGATTTTGTTGGCAGTTGAGCAGTTTGAGCATCAGACTTTTGATGCAGTCTTGAGAGCAGCTAGGAGGCATGAGTATACCTTCCAGAGGATTGTGGATAGGGCCGGAGGTCGGAAGAGATCCCACGGCCAGATGAATCAGTCTTCAGTCCCAGCCCCGGCAGCCAGGGCTTTGACTATTGGAGCTCCGAGGCGAGCGGCCTCCGTGACGTCGGTTCAGCACTCCACTCCGACGTACCCTCGGCAGCAGAAGCAGAAGCAGTCTTCCGCAGTGGGATGTTCTCATTGTGGGAAGCCAGGCCATGTAGTGGCAGAGTGTCGCAGGGCACAAGGATTGTGTCTGGCTTGTGGAGCAGCAGACCATAGGGTTGATCCTGCCCGAATAGGGGTGGTTCATCATCGTCTAACCTTTCTAGCTCTTCGGTGAGAGGACCAGCTCCGGTCCAGCAGCAGCAGTATCAGCCTCAGAGGCCCTTACCGTCTCAGTCCCAGGTATTCCAGCAACAACACCCCCAGCAGCATGCTCAAGCCCAAGTCTTGAGTCAGAATAGGCAGCGAGGATTTCAGCCGAGGGGACCAGCACCCCGAGGGCATGGTCAGGCTATGGTGATGACCGCAGAGGAAGGATTGGCACTAGGAAAGGTAGTGGCAGGTACTATTCTCGTCAACTCCTTTCCAGCTTCAGCTTTATTTGATTCTGGTACATCGCATTCTTTTATGTCTGCACGATTTGCGACACGGATAGGATTGGAGCCCGAGTCATTATCAGTAAGGCTCAATATACTTACTGGTAACAGACTTATGGGAGTCGATAGAGTGTTTTCCTCGTGTCGGATCGTAGTTAGCGGTAAGGAATTTCCCGCTAGATTGATAGAGTTCCCGATGGCCGATTATGATGTGGTCTTAGGAATAGATTGGTTGAGGAACCAGTATGCTAGAATAGACTGGCATATTGGTAGGGTTGTTTTTAGCATTCCAGGCGAGCCAGAGTTTTCCTTTTCCAGAGGCGCAGTTGAGCCTTCTCCTCCAGCGTTACGGATGGCAGTAGCAGCAGTACAGTTGCCTCGGATAGTCGAAGAGTTTCCAGATGTTTTCCCAGAAGAGCTTCCAAGTATGCCGCCAGAGCGGGAGATCGAGTTCACCATAGACTTGATTCCCGGGACAGCCCCAGTATCAGAAAGGGTCTACAGGATGGCGCCGTCAGAGTTGGAGATCTTGTACAAGATGATTGAAGAACTTCGAACCAAGGGATTCATTCGTGCTAGTGGATCGCCTTGGGGAGCCCCGATGCTTCTTGTGAAAAAGAAGGATGGTACGTCCAGGCTATATGTTGATTATCGTACCTTGAACTCTGTGACAATCAAGAACAGATACCCTCTCCCGAGGATAGATGACTTGTTTGATCAGCTCAAAGGGGCAGCAGTAT
The DNA here is from genome assembly GCA_029216955.1 of Iris pallida. Taxonomy (NCBI): domain Eukaryota; kingdom Viridiplantae; phylum Streptophyta; class Magnoliopsida; order Asparagales; family Iridaceae; genus Iris; species Iris pallida. Next base: position 17,265 of record JANAVB010013809.1, on the reverse strand, counting down.
TCTCGAAGATCGACTTGCGCTCAGGATATCATCAGATCAGAGTCAGAGAGCAGGACATCCCGAAGACAGCTTTTAGGTCTAGGTATGGGCATTGGGAGTTCCTAGTGATGCCATTTGGAGCGACTAATGCGCCGGCTGTATTCATGGATCTCATGAATCATATTTTTATGCCTTACTTGGATCAGTTCGTGATTGTATTTCTGGATGATATCTTGGTCTATAGCCGGAGTGAAGCGGAGCATGAGCAGCATCTCCGTGTGGTTCTTCAGATTCTCAGGGAGTACCAGTTGTATGCCAAGTTCAGTAAATACGAGTTCTGGCTCGATCGCATTTCGTACTTGGGTCACATCATCACCAGAGGAGGAGTAGAAGTAGATCCCCAGAAGATTGTGGCCATTGAGTCATAGCCGATGCCCAGCACAGTTGCAGAAGTTCGTAGTTTTCTTGATTTGGTCGGCTACTACCGGTGATTTGTTTCAGACTTTGCCCGGATCTCGGTGCCATTGACCCAGTTGACCCACAAGGAGGTACAGTTTGCTTGGACAGCAGACTGCCAGGATTCATTTAAAAAGTTGAAGCGAGGCTTGATGACGGCTCCTATTCTCACACTACCAGATGGAACCGGAGGATTCACAGTATATTGTAATGCTTCAGGCAGCGGCCTAGGATGTGTTCTGATGCAGCATGGGAAGGTAATAGCTTATGCGTCACGGCAACTTCGTGATCATGAGAGGAATTACCCAACCCATGACTTGGAGCTGGCAGCAGTAGTGTTTGCACTTAAGTTGTGGAGGCACTACTTGTACGGAGATAGGGTGGAGATTTTTACCGACCATAAGAGCCTGAAGTATGTTTTCACCCAGAAGAATCTTAACATGCGTCAGAGGAGGTGGCTGGAGCTTCTTGTGGATTATGATGTCAACTTACAGTATCATCCCGGGAAAGCCAACGTCGTTGCAGATGCATTGAGCAGGAGAGCCCGAGTTTATTTCCTAACAGCGCAACCAGAGCTGTTAGCCGATCTTCAGAAGATGGGTATTGAAGTTGTTCTCCCTTCCAGTATGGCATTGATGGCCAGTATGCAAGTTCAGTCCACTATAGTCGAGAGGATCCGGATGGCGCAGTCAGCAGATTCCAAGCTTCAGCGACTCAGGACAAAGTATGAGGCAGGACGAAGACCAGAGTTGTGTATTCATGAAGACGGTACACTTAGGCATGGTAAGCGTCTTTGTGTACCCAGTGGTGATATCAGACAGGAAATCATGGCAGAGGCTCACAGTTCACAGTATTCCATTCATCCTGGTGGTACGAAGATGTACCGAGATATCCGTCAGCACTTTTGGTGGAATGGCATGAAGAGAGAGATAGCCCGGTTTGTCTCTCGTTGTTTAGTCTGCCAACAAGTTAAGGCTGAACATCAGAGGCCCGCTGGACTTCTTCAGTCCTTGCCGATTCCCGAGTGGAAGTGGGAGCATATAACCATGATTTTGTGACCGGATTGCCTAGGTCCCCAACTGGTCGAGATGCTATTTGGGTTTTAGTAGACAGGCTCACGAAGGTAGCTCACTTTCTCCCATTTAGAGTCGGTCAGTCGACAGCTCAGTTAGCAGAGATGTACCTCAGGCAGATTGTCAGGTTGCACGGAGTGCCAGTTAGTATCACCTCGGACCGAGATTCAAGATTTACGTCACACTTTTGGCGTAGCCTGCAGGAGAGTTTGGGAACTCGTCTCCAGTTCAGTTCAGCATATCATCCGCAGACAGATGGTCAGTCGGAGCGTACAATCCAGACTCTTGAAGATATGTTGCGGTCCTGTACACTTGACTTCGGTGGTTCGTGGAAAGATTACCTGCACCTGGTGGAATTCTCGTACAACAATAGTTTCCAAGCCAGTATCCAGATGGCACCTTTCGAGGCACTGTATGGTAGCAAGTGTCGATCCCCGTTAGCCTGGGATGACGTTAGAGAGAGGCAGATGCTCGGTCCAGAAATGATTGCCCAGACAGTTGAAGTGGTCAGAAGAGTCCGGGATCATCTTCGAGTTGCCCAAGATCGCCAGTGCCATTGGGCCGATTCTCATCGGCGCCCTCTCGAGTTTTCTGTCGGCGACCATGTATTCCTGAGGATTTCGCCTAACCGTGGCGTCATTCGTTTCGGCGTACGGGAAAAGCTTAGTCCTAGGTATATAGGGCCGTTCGATATTCTGGAGCGAGTAGGAGATGTGTCCTATCGTCTCGCTCTTCCGCCATCGCTAAGCGAGGTACATGACGTGTTCTATGTATCCCAATTACGACGGTATATCCTGGACCCGAGCCACGTCCTGGATCATTCAAAATTGGTTGTTGGTACCAACCTTTCGTATGAGGAGAGGCCCGTGTCTATATTGGACCGGAGAGAGAAGATACTCAAGAACAAGACTATCAAGTTAGTCCGAGTTACTTGGGGTCATCATTCTTTGGGTGAGTCAACGTGGGAGCGTGATGATGATATCCGATCGCGATATCCTGACTTGTTTGACTCGTGAGGTATAATGTCTTCCTTATGCCTCATGCCTTCGATTCCTTGCTTGAATGAGTGATTGCCTGCCTAGTTATAGCTTGCATAGTTTGTCCTCGTCTCTCTAGCCTCTTAATTAAATTTCGAGGACATAATTCTTTTAAGGTGGATAGAGTTGTAATGCATGTGGTTCGTATTACGTATTTTGGAATACGTGTACATATTTTATCTTGTATTGTATGATTTCTTGCTTAGCTTTTCTTCATGGCTTGGTTTATTCCTGGGTTGGTTCGGCTTGGCTTTGTTTTGCCTTGGTTCATCATGAACCAAGGGTGAACCCCTACCTACCACCACCATTAGTATTTATTACCCATTCTCTTTTCTCTCTCCTCATTACTCTCCTTCTTCTCCACCATAACTTCTTCACCTAACCAGAGAGAGAGAGGCCTAGGCAAGTGCAGCTTGCTTCATGGATGAACTCTGATTTTATTGTTCCATTCTCTTCTTTACAGCATTTTAACATACTTTAGTACTTGGCATTTTTACCTTCCATAGCCAGATTCTTGTAGATCTAAGTTTATTCTATTTTTGAATTTCTTGGTTTTGATCTACTTAATCTTGTTATTTCTAAGTTTTGATAGTTCCATGTTGTAGAGAATTTCGTTCTACCCCATTTTGACCTATGGAAGTTCGGATTTGGACTCTGGATGAAGGTTTCATGGAGCTTGGAAGCATGGGTTCATGGTGTTCTTCTTCTCGAAAATTTTGGGTAGAAGAACAGTATCTCTGGCCGCATGGCAGTACTTGACCGCATGAACATTCATGCGGCAAGTCGCTCTGCAGCCGCATGAGACCCTCGCACTCCTAGCCGCATGGACTTCTCCCCACTCAGCCGCACGTACCCCCTTGCTTCTGTAGCCGCATGGGCGTCCGTCCTTTTTGTCACGACCCGCACCCTGAAGAGGGACACGAGCACGTGGTTACGTCCAGCCTACGCCGCAGTATCGGCGGTAGAACGCTGTATATAGGGTCTGTAAATACTACGACTAAAACAGATAAATGTACCTGTACAGTATATACACTCCGAATGGAGGTGACATAGCAATACAGTCTCAATCATATATATCAAACTAAGGTAGATAGCATGGAAAAGAGATATGATAGATAAAACAGGAAACGAGTCCAAGATCCATACAAGTCAGAGCTATACACAAACATCCAGAGTCTCAGAAAATATATGATAGATACTACAAACTGAAATGTACTAGCTGGCTCGCAGGCCATGCAAACCTAACTAACTATGCTACTCAGGGTGAGCAAAGTCTAGTGGCTCTACCAATAAGCCACGGTCTAACTCTAATCCATCAGACTCAACCCCATAGTAGGTCGGACAATCAGCCTCTGAATCATCTGTAAAATTTGTCAACGGTATCCTGTCAGAAAAATGAGCAAGTACAAACACCAACAGCAGTTCCATATGAATTGACAAATTCTATAAGAGACAGTGTAATAAAATACAAGACAAAATCAACTGGAAATATATATATCATGATGTGAGTACTGAAAAAGACGATGATATGAATGTATATAGAGCGACTTGGGAACTATTCGGAAGCCGAGTTACAACCCCTAAACCAAACAAGGACCGGGGCTGTAACCCTTCTCCCGAACAGAACTTAGTCACCAAGATAATAAATATAAAAGGTGCCTTGAATTATTAGTGTGACATGTGATCGGCTTGGGAAAAATATGCTCAGGCTTTCCATCTGACCGGCTATGAACCCTATATACAATAGAACGATAAGGCCAGTCACCATGGAAAGCTATGAACCGTATAGGGTAAGGCTTTACCCATCGTGAGGCGAGGGTATAGCTATGAACCATATGTACCATAGAACCATGTGGGAATTTGATCACACAACCACTAATAACTCCCCCATCCCCCGAATAGTACAATGGATCTGGACATGACACGTTATGACACGGGATTCCATAAGAGGGTAGCAAGTCCCCTTTTGAAATCGGTGTCTATACCAATACACTAAAATAAAACAGAATATGTACCAATATACCATGTAACTCTAGGAATAACATCCCATGTCATGATCCAACATATACTAGTCCGTGAACTGTCGTGACTGGAAATCGAGTATAACACTACAACTGAATCGGATATAGCAGATATCAAGACAATGAAAACTATCAGTGAATGTACTCGCCTGTGGTCCTGAGCTGATAGGGTGAACAGACGCTCAGAGTGATCACAGACCTAAAATAAGATACTATGAGTCAAACAAGACTAAATACTGAAAAAGGAAGCTAATTCAAGTCATGAATGCAAGTCTAAGTCAAAACTAGGTCAATCTAGGTCAGACTGAGTCACACTAGGTCATACTGGCTCATACTAGGTCACTAGGAGTCAATCCAAGTTAAACTAGGTCAATCTGGCTCAAGGGTTGACTTATAGTTGACTTTTGGTCAAAAAGTCAACTCTGGTCAACACTGAGTCAACCCTGGGTCAACTTTAGGTCAAACAAATCAAATGTTGACTAACAGTTGATTTCAGTCAACTGGTCAACTCTGGTTGGTTTCGGTCAAATCGGGTCGCTTAAAGGCTAAGTTTGACTCTCGGTTGACTTTTGTTGACTTTTGGTCAAAAAGGTCAACCGACGTCAAAACTAGTCTATGAGCACCATATTTGATCATTACCAACCACGGGAATCAAGTTCTAACTCTATCTTAGACTTCTAACACAAATACCCTATTCCTAGGCAAAACTAGCATTATCCTACCAAGGTAAATCCCGATACCTTGCCCAATCCCAAGGAAACCCCGCAATTACCCAAGGCACTAGCCTAGACTCCTTAGGGTAGCTAGATATCAACCTATCTAAGGTTTACCTACCAAGAATTTTGGGTATCCTAGGTATCTAACCTAGTTTTAGGATATGTGTAGGTTTACCCTATTACCTACCTTACCCATATCATGAATTTACCCACACAACACCCTATCACTCATCCATACCACTCACTCTCACACAACACTCACATGATATCACACTCTAATAGACTTCTCTATAGGTTTCCTATTGGTTTAGATATAGGCTATCCTATAGGCACTAACTACACTCATTTCCTCTCACACACACACACAAAACCTCACAACTACACTCACACACAAAGGCAAATATGTGGACTGATTTGGTGTGGCAAGTGGGGCTGAAATGAAGGTGGTTTGGGACTGATTTGTGGTGTATTGGGGGACTGAAATTTGTGTCAAAATGACAGCCCAAAGGGGGGGTTTTTAGGACAACAATGAGGGTTAAAACATGGACTGTGTTTGGACAGCCCTCATGGGCAAAACTGGATTGAAATGGCAGCCCAATGGACAACCATGTAAAATGGTTTACATGGATTGAAATGGAGCTGAAAAATGGTGTAAATGGACAGGCTATATTGGACTGAAATGAGGATGCATTGGTGATGGTTTGTGGGGAACTAAAGGGGCTGAAATAGAGTAATGTGGACAGCACCTATAGGCTATATTAGGACAGCCAACCTGGCAAAAACTGGAATGTAGTTGGGGCTGTTCTTGAGTGGTATGGACAGCCAAGTATTGGCCTATCATGGGCTGATATGTGGGCAAGGACATGGCTGTTATGGAGTGGTTTTTAGGGACTAATACTGGACAGCAATGAGGGGGAAAAACTGGACTGCACTGGGCTGTGCAGGACAGTCCAAAGGGACAGCACATTGATGTGTGCAAGGGTGTCCCCCCTCCCCAAACACTCACAAACACTCCTCCATCTCCCTATAACTCCTCTTCACATTTCCCTTCTCAAACTCCATCTATTTCCTCACAACCCTTCACTCAAACACCACACATGCACTCCCATGCTTCCTAGTCTTGGCCGACCACTGTAAGTACCCACAACCAACCCAAAATCCCACATTCACACTATGATACATATTCATATATATATAAACCATATTATATATATATATACATATATATATATATATATATATATATATAGAAATTAATATATATCACCACATATATACATATATAGATATTAGGAATATGATACATAGGCAAACTCATTTCTAAACACATGAAAAATCTGGAATTAATATTAGAACAACATCAAAACAATACACAAATAATTCTACAAGTGTCCAAATAGAGTTTTTCCTATTAGGACACGATCCTACTCCTAGGACACCTCTACAAGTGTCCAAATAGACACGAAATGGACTCAAATGGACACAAAACCAAGGGGGTCATTCCTATGGGTCAAAACCATCCTAATGCATGAAAAGAATGAGAAGGAGAAGGGATTTATACCTCCCGGTGACTCGAATCGATCCCGAAATGCCACCGACACGTAGGAATCCCAAACGGACACGAACAAGCTCCGAATCCTCTCAAACTTGGGGAGCTCCCTCCTTGGCTAGAATGGAGGAGGAAGGAAGAAGATTTGGTGAAGAAATGGGAGGATTTGGTGGAGAAATTTCTAGGGTTTGCTCTCTAAAAAAAATTGGAGAAGAACAAGAGAGAGAATGGAAAAGGAAATAATGAAGTGGCTAATCCCTATCCATACCAAAAGTGGCTAGCCAATATGGGTGGTTTTGTCCTATTAGGAAAAGTCCAAAAGCCCCTTTTCTAGTCTATTTACTAATACATTGGTAAGGGGTTAAGTCGGGGGTAGTTTGGTCAATCCTAAAACACTAATCCATATTAATACTAACCAAAATAATTAGTCTAGTCACTAACTAAAATAACTAACATGTGGGCCATGGCTAACTAGTGTGTGGGCCCGCTAGAGTCAAAACTACCCCGGGTCCCCGATACATGTCGGAATGAGTTGAAATTCGAACCCGACTCAAATAACCCCTAAATATTACAATAAATAAATAAATAATTCTAAAATAATTTTAAAATGAAAAATGACAAAAATACTCCTGTTTCTGGAAACTGGGGGTGACACTTTTAAGCCGCATGAATCCGAATTCCGCTAGCCACATAAGGGCTGAACCCTTCTGACCGCTTGGACTCGCTTTTCGACAGCCGCATGTGCACCCATCACTCTTAGCCGCATATGCCACCGTCCTTATTGGCCGTATGGACTCGGTCAGTTGAGCCGCATAGGGCTGAGTCCCCTATTTTGCCGCATGCGCTCATCCATTCCATCAGCCGCATGAAGCCCACTCTCTGCTGGCCGCATGAGATCCGACTTCTTGGAACCGCATGTACCCCATTGCCTTCCTAGCCGCATGCCCCTGTCCTTACCAAGTCGTATGCGCCCTCCTTTATTGGCCGCATGGGTTTTAGTGATCCTGAGCCGCAGGGATCCTTCATGTGCCTTGTCCTGTTATTATTATTATTTTATTGATTAATTTTATTATTACTATTATTGTTAATTCATGTCTTGTGATCTTAGCATAACTTGGGTCTTCTGATTGAATGCTTGCACTATGATGCCCTGTACATGTATCCTGAATACGACAGTGACCCGTAGTGGTGCACTCTGGACAAGTAAACATGACATGATCTGATAGTGGCCCGTCGTGGCACACTCCTGACAAGTACACTTGACATGATAACTGACATGATATATCTTGATAAGCTGTTGCGATGGCTACCTGACATGACATGACCTGTATAAATAACCTGGACATCGTGGGTGATTGTGCTTGTACAAATAATCCAGTCCTATCTTGTATCATGTCTAGGATGGGACTCATGAGTACCACGGTCAGGAGTACCTACTGAAATGGACTAAGGCTAATCACTAGATTAATACATTAGTCATAAAGAGATCTCCCAGCTACAGGCAATCCCGTTACCTGGGCGCGCTTGGGATCTGTAGCCTGCCGTCGAGTAGGGCACATTTTCAGCACACTGTCATGTGTTGCACCCTTCAAGCTACCTAAGGGTACATGCGTTTCCTGGACGATGTACCCACATGAATTCAACCCCTAATTTTCGATCTGGGTAACCTGGATGGTCTGCAGGGCTTGTGGCTGTGGAATAATCTCACTGCATCTTGCTAGTAACTAGGCATGTGATAACCCTAGCTAGTTAAAGTATCAAGCCATACTTATTGCTTGGCCGTGATTGTTGAATGGGAATAACCAGTCTAGTCTTGATCCTGTATAAGATTGCTACATGTTCTGATTTTCTTATATTATCTTGCTGATAAATGGGAGAAACCAAGTTCGGTTCAGATGAAGGGTTACAATCTCGGTCCTTGTTTGGTTTAAGGATTGTAACCTGGTTATCTGAATGGTTCCATGGTTATCTTACCGTATATCCTCGTGATGTTATATTTCTCCAGTTTTGCTATATTATTATTATTTTCTGTGCTAATTGCTGGTTTTAGTTCCTAAGTGAAGCTTCATTTGTGGCACTTGCTCTTTCTGGGGTCTGACCCAGCTGGTTTTGTATGGCCAGATTTTGGAGCAGCTCCAGAGGATCTACCAACTTTCCAGCCCGATGGTGACCACTAGGCGTAACCAGGGCAACGAGTGGGTTTATTTGTGGCTCACCCACTTTATTATAAAAATATTCTTTTGAGGCGTTTAGCCGACGAGCACCTGTTTAGCTCGATTGCATTTACTTACTGTCTGCCTACGGGCTGTAACATGATTGACAGATCCTAGGGTTGATCATGTATGACTAAACTCTTGCTAGTCCTAACATTTTGTAACGACTAGTTTCATGATCAGCTGAATATGTAATATTTGGGACGCCTTATTATTGTATATTTAATGATCATACATCTTGTGACTTTACTTACTTGCTTGTGATTGAGACACTAGGCTTGTTTATGACCATAGGAGACTGTTGGCTTGTAGTAAACCCTCATGTATCTAGAGCCGTGACCGTATAGCGAGATGGATTCCATTTCATATACGTAGCTGGCTATGTCTGCCCCCGCTCTCCAGTATTCTGGTTCTGGGGCGTGACACTCTTATGATGTGATGATGGAGAACAGTATATGCATCAGAACGTGTGATTTCCTTCCTTACATATATAAACACCGTTTTAGTGTAAATTGCGGCAAATTTACCTTCTATTACGACCATGCTAGTTTGATTCACAACTGGTGTTGAGAGTTTATCAGTGACATGCTTACTCATCTGGCCGTAACGTAAGGCCGCCAAACCGTAGTCACAATTTTGAAGGGCCTTCCATAGTGGCAGCTTCTCATTCAAAAATCTTTTCAGAAATACGTTCATAGATTCACATCTATTTGTTGCAGTAGAACCGCCAAAATAATTTCCACGTAGGAATGTGTCCGTCCATCGCTCCCTCGTTCTGTACAATGCAGTGGTCTACTCATTGTTCTCTACATTATAATCTGTTAGCATCTGCTGCCAACGGTTTTCAAATTCTTCGACTGAATAGTACCTGTTTAGAAAACATGGACAGTAACTAAAGTTGTGATATTGTAACAACAACATACTTCAAAGTAAAGTAGCAAGTGTGCGATGTACCTTTTAATCAGAAGACTCAGTTTATTGTGAAAACCCTCTCGGTGTACATGTTTGGCAGCATTGTTTAGGATATGCCATGAGCACGTTCGATGAACTACGCTGGGCATTAAATCCTCAATTGCTTTATTCATGGATCTGCAACCATCCGTGAGAACTGTCACGGGTAATTTGCCATTCATACACTCTAGGAATTTTTCTAGAACCCAAGAATATGTCTCTGCAGTCTCATTATTGATCATTGCAAACCCAAACACATAAGTCATCGCATGATTGTTTGTACCCACTAGAACCACCAACGGCATTTGACTTCTATTTGTTTTATATGTAGAATCGAATGCTAGTGAATCTCCAAATAATTCGTAATCGAATCGACATGCACCGTCAGCCCAAAAGAGATGGGTCAATCTGGAATCTTCGTCTACCTTGTACGCATAGAAGAAATCTGGGTTACTGCCCTCCTTAGATTGAAGAAATGTAAGTGTTGTCGTAGCATGAACATCGTCTAGTGCTCTACTATCTTGAGCTAGAGCGTTATATAAATCCTTTCTCGTCCATCCAACCTTATCCCAGCCACCTTTCTTCTGGACAATTAAATTTCATATCTGTCCAGTCCCCATCCCTGATTGCTTCATAAGCTTAATTTCTTCCAACTCTGCGGGTGATATCGTACGATGGGATCTCAAAAAAACTGTTTCATAATCATTCGCCAGGATATGGTTGTGATGTACATGAAATTTTTTGACGAACCACATCTTTGTTTTATCGGTGTACCCAATACGAAAAATTGCTTTACAACCACTTCTGCTTTCACTTCTTGGCTCACGAACCCTGTTAGGAGCTTTCTTGTATTTCTTGTGTCTGAATCCCGCATTCGAACAACACCAACTATGGACCATCACCATCCCAGATTTGTTTTTCTTTACCTCGTTCTTTCTAATACTAAAACCATATGCTTTTGAATATATCCGGTAGAATGTCTCTGCTTCTTCAATAGAGTTGAACTGTAGGCCAACAATATCTTCTTCTAAGAGATGTTTTGGATCTTTGTTAATGTTGGCAGACTGCAATATTTTTTTCATCGTCGCTGCATCGAAATCCAATGGAGATTCACCATCGTCCCTAAGAACAGAATAAAACAAAATAAACATGAGAAATAAATGTAAAAATATAATGCATTTCTTAAATCCATTAGAAAGGGTGATGCGAAATAACATTTCGTTGTTTGCGTTGATGTCATCGTCGTCGTTATGATGCATTCTTCCATTATTTTCTTCATCTTATTCTTTACTGTCTCCTAAGTTAACATCTTCCAAACTTTGTTCATCATCGAAATCATCTGACAGTCCTCTTGAAAGGAAGCTTTCTTCATCGACTAAATCTTCCACACGACGATCAGTTTCTCCATGTGACGTCGACATTGAAGAAAATAGAGTGTGTTAGAAACCAGCAGAAGAAACGAAGGACAAGAAACAATACAAGAAGAAAGAGTAATGCTATATTCGTACCTCCAAATTGTCCCTCTAATATATGGCCCTCCCATCTGATGTGGCATGTTAAATAATAGTGTGTGTCATCTGACATGACTGATGACATGGAAAATTTTAATCCAAAAAGTTAACTACCCAATTTTCTCCATAATAATTTAACGTTAATATCAATGTTAATTTAATGTTAATATTAAATTATGTTAATATTAATGTTAATGTTAATGTTAATGTTAATATTAATATTAATATTAATATTATTGTTACTGTTAACGATAATATTAATATTAATGTTAATGTTAACATTAACTTTAATGTTAATTTTTATTTTTAGTTTTATTTTAAAAAAAAATTTGCCATGTCAGCTGTCAGATCAACATATCACGTCAGCTGCCACGTAAGGATGGACAGTTTGAAAGTGTAATTTGGAGGTACAAAAAGCATTATTTGGGAAGAAACAACTTCCAGCAAGGCAACAACACAACCTTTTCGTCTTCCTTGTAACTCCGCCACGTGGCCCTCTTTTGATGGCTCATGAAAAATCTTGAGTGATTCTAGGAGCAAGCATAATTTTAAGGAAACAACTTCCAACAACACAACTTTCTCGTCTTCTGGGTACATGTATTATTAAATTGTGTAGCTAATAACGCATGAGGAAGCATGCAACAGCATTCTCCACGTGGCCCTCTTCTGTAGGATAACGCATGCAGCAGCATTTAATGCTACGAAACCCTATTGTCTTGTTATGTGTTGTGTATCCTATGTGGCATGAGGCAGAAGACAACATCTTGCATAGGCGGCTATATTCACAAATGACAATAAGTTTAAAAAGTCATCTCCAATGCAAAAAAGTATTGAGAAGACAATACAAAGTAATTTTTTACAACTTCCAAGACAACTTTTACTCTTCTAATGATATGGTATCAGTGCTTATCATTAAATTGTGTAGGATAACGCATGCAAAGCATTTAATGCTACGGGATCTGTTGTGTAAGGAACACAACATGTGAGAGAGAACCCGAGAGAGAGAGAGAGAGAAAGAGAGAGTGTGGGAGATGGGATAAAGAGGAAGGATCGAGCTCGACTAGATTTTAAACTTAAAATTCAATTTTTGGTTATCATTACTAATAACTAGTTCGCACGTCCGAGTTTAGACGAACACTAACCGAGCCCCGAGCAACGTGACATCAGCTAGCTAGGTTTCTAATACCGTGGCATTCCTGTTAATTTAAAATTTACAATATTATTGAAACTAATATTAATACTAAAATTTAAAATAGTTTTTTATTTAACATTTACTTCAAACTAGTTAAAGTTAAAATTGCATTCTTTTTTATTAAAAATGTAATTGGAACTACAATTAATATTAACATTCGCTTGTCCCGTAGTTTAAGTCGTATTTCACTACTTCTTACTTAAGTTTATGCACCCAAAGAACTTGATTGTTCAAGTCGAACGCGTGCACAGCACGTTCCCTCGATGCAAGCCTTGACGTAGCCCTTGCTTGTCAAGTCGTTGCATGAACACATTAGAAAAGAGTTTTGTTGGGCTATCGAAGTATAGCAAGCACCGTCCCGTGTCACGTGCATTTGTTAAGCAGTGAAAGGGTGTGAAGGCCACTGGCAATGTCAAGCCATCACGGACTATAGCTGGGTTAGACGACGACCCTTTTGCGGCGGGCCGAATCGGTCCCTTGGCCTAGGAATGGATTGGTTAAAGGAGCAATACACAAGAATAGACTGCCATATTGGCAGGATTATTTTTGGTATTCCCGGTGAGGCAGAGTTTTTCATTTTCCGGTGAGGCAGAGTTTTTACCATCGACTTGATTCCAGGGACGGCACCAGGATCGGAGAGAGTCTATAGGATGGCACCTTCAAAGTTGAAAATCTTGTACAAGATGATTGAAGAACTCAGAACCAAAGGATTCATTCGTGCTAGTGGATCGCCTTGGGGAGCACCGATGCTTCTTGTGAAGAATAAGGATGGTACGTCAAGATTATGTGTTGATTATCGTACATTGATGTCTTATTTGATCAGCTCAAGGGAGCGGCTGTATTCTCGAATATTAACTTGCAGTCATGAGGGTACCATCAGATCCGAGTCAGAGAGCAAGTCATCCCGAAGACATCATTCAGATCGAGGTATGGATATTGGGATTTCCTTGTTATGCCATTTGGAGCGACCAGCGTGCCAGCCGTATTCATGGACCCCATGAATCGTATCTTCATGCACTATTTGGATCAGTTCGTGATAGTGTTCATAGACGACATCTTAGTCTATAGCTGTAGTGCCCCGTCCCTATATCGTGCCCCGTACTCCGTCAACGGGGTGCGCGAGAAAGGAACACTGTCGCTATCGATTCGATCGGGACCGATAGGTCGGGATCGATTGAATCGATCGAACGGGAACGGTTGAATTAAGATCCATTCTCTCGCCTGAAGTAAACTCAAGGTGAGTGGCTGACCCTTCTCTTCTCGACCCCCTTCCTAGGTAAATCGATAATGTTGTTGCGAATGAAAGGATAAATGCAAGGGCACAAACACGGAAAAGGGATTGAGTTTTCAAAGATAATGTAGGCTATGTCTTAATAACTAAAAGAAAAATATGTCTTCGTACGGTTATGGACAACTTGTCGACAAGGCGGTAGTTTCTTCGAGCAGCAACCCGGGGCCACGGGACCGTTTCGACCTAGGAGGAAACATGATATAGTCGTGCATAAGGTTTCAGCACAGGTTAAGCGGGGACTTGCATCGGAGCTAGCTACTTGCGTTGAAAGGACCCCGATTAACAAAGCTATACGTCCAGGATGGCTTGTGATGCCAGTGACGTCGAAGAGGGACGAGGCGAAGGAGGTCAGCCACTCGCCTTAGACTTGCTTCAAGCGAGCGACTGGTTGGCTGCGCTGACGTCGCCTACGCGATCACCTGCAACCCGCTGAATATGGGACTTGGTTCCAGAGAAGCCATTCCATAACGTGGAATGGATCTTAATTCAAACGTTCCCGTTCGATCGACCCGGCCGATTCTGACCTATCGGTCCCAACCGAATCGGTAGCGACATTGTTCCTTTCTCGTGCACCCTGTTACGACCCGCACCCGGAGTAAGGGCATGAGTGCGTGACAGCGTCCCAGCCTACACCGCAAACGACGTAGAACGCTGTCTAGTTCTACTATCTAACAACAATTATAATATCAAAACCTGTCGAGAACAGTCAACTCCGAATGGAGGACATGCAATGACAATATAATATACTCAATAAGCTATGATATTGTTGCGACCGTCCAGTATTGGTATTTATGTATGATATTTATGGTGCACATCATCTTAATTCAACCGAGTAGTTCAAAGGAGGGAATTATGTATGGTATTTATGGTGCACATCATTAGGACGGGTTGCGACCGTCCAGTATTGTGATAAGCTATGATATCAGTAAGTTTGGGATCCTTCGGATATTGGGCTAGCAACCCGTATCGAAGCGATCATAGTCTTACACATAAGGATGCCAAAGATGCATTACGGTGCGAAACACCGTGACCTTCATATAGATAGGGCCGGTGGGCTGAGATTAGCGCTGGGTGCAGGCGCAGGGCCTGCCACCCTTATGCATATGTTTAAGTTTACGGTTGGTTGGTTAAGTGAAATGATATGATTTCCTATGTAAAGTTCTAACCTTGCAGGCTAGGCAAAATGGGACATAGATGAGCACAATCACTATGTTTATGTTAAGATTATGTCTAACTGTATCTGCCGTAGGGACACGGTAGTGGACAAGTTCATGATATGTTCGGCTCGAGGCGGGGCTCGGCTTGGACGTGCCGAGGCATGGAGTCCTTAGCGTTCAAGAGGAGCTACCGCATTGGCGTTCGGACTTGCGACATGGAGATGTTCAGCCGAAGACTACTTGTTGGCTATAAAGAGGCATAATGTATAGAACAATGCACTCCTTTGTGAGCTAGAGAGATCATGAGCGTTGTAGCCAATTGACATGTTAAGTTGGGCTATTCAGAGCCATTGTAACCTTCAGTTCATTATCAATAAAAGGGATTCTTGTTGTATACTACGTTTTCCTTCCGCTGCTTATGTTATCAATTTGAGCTATAAACACTATTGTGAATCTGTTATCTTGCCTTGCACGAGCGCAACTCTAGGCTCGTGCGGCATCACGCCCCAGCGAGGACGATGATTCGGGTGAAAATTTGATAATGATGAAGACGGTAACTCGGTTGACAATCGTAAGTATCGAGGTATGATCGGGAAAATTTAACAGTAGCATTAATATTAAATCTACATTGACTTTTCAGTTAATTTAAAATTTAAAATATAATTAAAACTAATATTACGAAAATGCTATTTGCTTCCAAAAAATTTGGGTGATACCATCTTCCATTATGTGGCATATGACATGATTGCTAACATGACAGCTGACATGGCAAAATTTAACAATAAAATTAATATTAAAATTAACATTAATAGTAAATAAATAATTTAATATTAAATTAACATTAATTAATATTAATATTAACATTAATATTAATATTAACATTAACATTAGCATTAGCATTAATATTAACATTAACATTAATATTAATATTGATATTAACATTAACATTAACATTAAAAAAAATGGGTAATTAATTTTTGGGGTTAAAATTTGCCATGTCAGCTGTTATGTCATCTGCCATGTCAGAAGCCACATAATGGGAGATGGCATCACCCAAATATGTTGGGAGCCCAAACGACTAATTGCTAATATTAATACAGTAGCATTACCGTTATTTTCCAATAGATTCGTGCCTTGTTCGGTCACACCCCTCCACGAGCGGGTTACACCCCCCTAAACGAGGGGTTAAATAGCCTTTTCCAAAGAAGAGAACCCATCCGACTAGAGAGAAACAAAGGAGAGAAGAAGAATAACAGTCGCAATGGAGAGGAGCAAGATCAACTGCAGCGGATGGACCGTCATCCCTACCGAGATTCTCTCGATGATACTGGTACTGTCGGGGATACCGGCGGACGAGGTAATGTGCAACGTGGCCCCAGTTTGCCGTTCGTGGTGGAAGGCGCTCAACGGTCCCTTAGACTATTGGTCTAACGTCGACTTGGTACAGTGGTGCTGGAGGACCCAGCAAACCGCTGAGATTAGTTTGACCGTAATGAAGCTCGTGGCTCGCAGTGGGGGATATCTAGGGTCCTTCTTCGCGTACAAGCTCGACGAAGCAGCCTTCTGTTTTGCATGTTTAAGGCCAGTGCAAATTTTTATTTGGTCTTATTCTAATACTTTATTTTTTCTATTACAAAATTTTACGTATACTTTTGTTAATTTCTATTGATGTTTTCCCATTTTTATAATACAATAAGAAATTTCTAAGGGTGCTGCGCATTCCGAAGTGCGACGTGAGTGATGAAACTTTCGTGAGACACTTGGAGTTTCTTCCGGTGCTGGAAGAACTCGACATTAGCTACTGCCTCTATATCACGTCGACTGGAATATTTTCCGCCGGAAAGTATTGCCACCGTCTGGTCAAGCTGGGTAGGAACATACCCCCTCCAGATTTTATGCTCAGGAACAGATTCGTGCTGGACACGGAAAACGAGACGGAGGGAAAGGCCGTGGCTGATTCGATGCCGCGTCTCGAACACCTACATATGGGATTCAGCATGTTCAATGGAGACACGCTGCGATCTATCATATGCAACTGCAAGGGTCTTCGCGTGCTCGACATACGTGGGTGCTTCAACGTGCACTTCGACGACGAACTCTGAAAAATTTGTTATTCAAT
>JANAVB010013808.1:0-64784 GCA_029216955.1 Iris pallida | reverse complement strand
CAATCCCCTATCTTCGCTCGGCAAACAATATACAAATCATGAGAAGATTCGCAAGCTACTTAGGGGTGTAGAAGCATGGAAAAGAATAAAGAAAGATCCATGCGGCAAAGGATCCCCATGCGGCTCAGAGAGCTCATGCGGCTCAGGGACCCATGCGGCTCTAGCATATATGCAGCTCAAATAGTTCCATGCAGCCCAGAGAGGAGCCACGTGGCCTTCAACAGCTCTTCCCTTTGTCTTTTACTGCATTAAATACCTTGACGGCTGACAGCTCTGACAAATGATAGCTCTGACACAAAGATGCAATAATGACTCTGTCATAATGGCAGACTCCTAGGAAAACGAAGGAAATCTCTGACACAATACGTCAAAACCCCAAAAACCTTCATTCGGCCTTGACACGTGGACAGTCGCATGCGGCTCAGACAGAGGCCACCCCATGCGGCTCAGGCAGAAGCTATCCCATGCGGCTCACGAGAACTACCCCATGCGGCTCAGGCAGAGGCTACCCCATGCGGCTCACGAGGACTATCTTCATGCGGCTCACTGAGAAGCCACCCATCATGCGGTCGCCTACGCCCATGCGGCTCAGATCATCACCATGCGGTTCAAATGTTCGGGGGCCACTCCCAAGCAGCCTTGACACGTGGCCAGCCTTATGCGGCTCAATGGGAAGCAATCCTCATGCGGCTCAGATTTCCTAAGTGGCTCACAGTTAAGACACGTGACAGAAGATTATTTTTTCCAGTGTCCCTACATCTAATGATAGTGGGACATATGGCATCAAATCGATCAAGATTCATCAACAAATTCCAACAAAGTATTGGGATCAAATCAGATCATTTACAATCAAGCAAATTAAACACGTGGGGGAAGATCCGAGCTTGGCATAACAAATCATGAGGATTTATGTCAATCATCATTAATTACTCACAAAGATTTGATACAATCACATTAATTGCTCAGATCTATTATATTCGAGATGAACGGCCCACATTCATTAATCCTTAGCCGCCGACTTTTTGAGAATGGGCAATCATTGCAAACCCTAATGATGCCCCCCCACTCTTATAAATAGCAGGGTGCTATTTCCTTGCGAGAGGAGAGCACAGACAGCACAGAAAGAAGACAGAGAGCACATCCCACTCGGATCCAGAGAGTCAGAGAGAGAATATACAGAGATCGAAAGGAGAGCATTTCTTCATCAACGCCAAGCAGTTCTTCTACAGAGCCAAGGCTGCACCCGATCGTCCAAGGAGTAAGACAGAGTTGCCGTCGCTTTCCCGAGCCTCTATCGTCACCCCCCAGAATCTAAAATAAACAATTGTACTTAGATTGTTGTACCTAGGCTTTCGTCCCTAGGCTTTCTGTGTACAAGCGAGTTTGTATTGTGAGTCTAAGTTCAGTCCTCCTACATAAATTGTTCTGTACTTTTACAATCAATGGCAAACACGATGTCGACTCTGCTGGGGACAAACTTCTCTACGGCTGAGGAGTTGGTGACGAAATCGGATGCAGCCAAACTTGGCTCCACGCAACAAAAGATGATAGTCCTCTTCGACCAACAGGCGTTTGAAGAAATGCTCTCCGACGGGAGCGCTGGCCCGGTCCTGAAGCAAACCCGTACAAAGAAGGCTCGCAGGGAGTGGAGGCCAAAATCATTTGCTCCTCTCCAGGCCATGGACGGAGTACTCTCTGCTATCCAAGATGGCGAAGGCGACTCTCATACGGCCCCACTTCAAGCCATAGAGGACTCTGCTGTCTCCAAGTCCGACAGAGAAAAGCACTACGATGCTAGACTTGCAGGGACAAAGAGTGATTCTATGTGCTCCAGGAAGAAGCCGAACACTCATACGGCCAAGACCGCCAGCCGCATGTATGATGCTCATGCGGTTAAAACTGCCAGCCGCATGAAGAATATCCATGCGGCCAGAACTTCCAGCCGCATGGAGAAACCTCATGCGGCCGAGACTTCCAGCCGTATGAAGAAAGCCTATGCGGCCACAAATGCCAGCCGCATGAAGATTGTTGACTCCAGCCGCATACTGCCTGCTCCACGCAGCTCAGGCTCAGTCTTCGATCGCCTCTCCTATGGTCCTGATCTCTCATGTGCCCAAGAGAATATGTCTGAGTCTCTGCAGCATCACTTTGACTCTTCCTACTATACGCCTTCAGGCGCTCGAGTGAAGAAGTCAAGGGCAGCGCGAGCTCGGCGAGCTCAGTCGGCTGTCCCAACCTCTGACCGTTCGAGCGCTCCACATACTGTTATGCTGGCCTCTGATGGAAAGTTGTACAGAACCACTCAAGTCCAGCCCCCGGCGACAAACGGATAGAGTGGTTCCCAAAAGTCTCCCAAAACCCAGGGAGCAAACATGGTCGTTCCAGACCCATTCGACTTGCGTGAGGTTATCCTCCACAAACGCAATAAAAGAGAAGACCCCGGTATGCAAAGAGTACTCCCACGGACATCACTGCACCCAAATCATTGTCAACTGCTGTTGCAACAATGCGACAGCAAAATAAGACCGGCAATCTGTTTTCCAAAGGCTGCAACGACCAAGCTCAGAGGACGAAGCGCCTCCCGTCGTCTCTTGCAACTCCGCTCAGAAAATCCCCACCGATGGGAGAGGGAAGAAGATAAACGTTTCTAACCCGAAGATTTCAACCACTGTGACTAAGAAACTGTCGTCTAAACGGTTGTCCACCACCGGAGTTTTTCAAGGTACCCGTTCGAAGATGAAATCTACTATAGTAGGAGATTCATCATCCATACCACTGGGGGTTACTGAAACAGGGGGTAGCACTCCTCAGAACATCCACGATAATCCGATGTTCCAAGGAGACGAGCCCGAAGAAACAACTCTCCTGTCAGATACAGCAGATGTCGACGTCCCCGAGGACGTCCACGACTCTCAAGATGAAGCAAGCTCTGAAGTTGGGGGTACTATTCCTTCTGAGTCCGAACCAGAGGAGAACATCCCCACATATCCCGATGACTTTTCGGTACAGGGGTATGACTCGGAGGGCACGTCCTCTACCGTTCCTTCCATCTCCCCTCATGTAAAGACGGTGTTCATGACGGACAGCAACCAAGGTGGTTCCAGTGATCGCCAACGCATCGACACTCTGGAGGCCATACTATATGCCTTGGTCAAGTCTGTAGACGAGATCAAAGCGGCTCTTCCAACTCTGCAAGGAGGGACGCCCGGCCAAACAAGCGTGGGTCCCGCGGTCAATACAGACTCAAATTCAGCGGCACTAAACCCGGGCAATAATTCTCCTGAGATGTCGGCTCCCACCGCTGCGGACGAGGCCGGAGAAGCGAGAAGAGAGGTCCAGGAGCTCCGAGCCATGTTTCACGCTCGAGAAACCTCTCAAGACCTCAGAATACTACAACCATATCCTGCTACATGGAGGGATGTCCCCTTCCCACCAAGATATAAGCCGTTCAACATCAATCCCTATGATGGCAAGACCTCCGTGAGTTGTTACATCACTTACTTCGAGGTCACCACCGACCATCTGTCCCATGACGATGCCATCCTCACACGATTATTGGGGGCATTGGAAGGAGTCGCCTTCGACTGGTATCGCAACCTGCCAGACAACTGCATCCACTCCTTCGCCAGCTTTAAGCGCATGTTCTTGGAGAGATTCTACGAAGTAGGACAGGACATCACAATGTCCACCCTCATGGACGTCGTCCAAGGGGAGAAAGAGCTGACAAGGAACTATATCGAGCGGTTTCGCCAAACCGCAATGAAGTTGCCGTCTGGTAACCCGGATTCCTCCTTGATTGAAATTTGCCAAAAGAGATTGCTCCCAAATATCAGTCTCTGGATGGGCGAAAGTCAATTTAAGGACTGGAAGACATTCATCATCAGTGCCACTAGCGCCGAAGAACAGTTGAAGAAGGCTCGCCAACTGGGATTACACATCTCGGACGGAGAGAACAAGGGCAAGCGTCCTAATACCAACAACGACAATGGATGTAGCCCCTCCAACAATCGGGACAACAGGGGTAAGCAGGCTATGGTGGCCGATACAGCCCAGAAACTTGAGTCAAAACCGGCAGACAAACAATGGCCGTAAATAACCTACTCCTTCGAAGACGGCCACGTCAAGCCCATCTTGGACATGCTCATACAAGAAGATAAAATTCAGCTCCCTCCACCAAGACGGGAACCTCGGCCGACAGAAATGGAAAGCCCAAAGTACTGCCATTACCACCGCTACATCCACCATGCTACGCACGACTGCTACCAACTAAAGCGATACATCCAACTTCTCATCGATTCAAATGCTCTGGCCATCGATTTCGAGGAGGTAACCGTGGCGACCAACATGGTGTCCGTATAATTCGAAAGCTTCCCTCCAACAGAGAATCAAGACGGTGTGATACCTATCCCTCTGGCGACAATGGAGATTGCTAATCTTCTACCTCCTCGGGATCAGGTTGCTGGTCTAATACCCCTCACTACATCACGAGGGGAGGTTATGGGGTCCATCCGAACCTAGTACTTGAGGTGACGCAGACCACCTTCCATTCGCAAGAAGAAGAATAGAAAAGTCAGATCCTACCGCACAATCTCGGCAGATGTCGAAGAAGCCACGACTGTCGTTACCCGATCTGGGGCACAATTCCAACCCGTGGCTGAGAACTCAACTGAAGATCATCAGCCAGCTACTGCTGACGCCCCAGGACCTTCTCAGCCTTCGACGACCGACAAGCCTAGGCCGAAGGAGACTCGTTTTGACAAATCCCTCCGAAAAGAGACACCTCAGGGGTTGGAGAGGCCCTACAACTTCGACATCTTGGCACAGTTGGCCAATACACCGGCCAAATTGTCATTATACGAGCTCCTGAAGCTCTCAAAGGATGTTCGTACGGCTTTGAGCGATGCACTCTAAAATGTCGACGCATATCTGGCTCAGGTCAACCTCACGGGAGAGAGCCCGCCTGTAAATCTCCAAGACAGCGCTTGCACAGGAGCAATGCCCAATATTGTCTTAACTCCATAGGATATGCTCATCAAAACCAATCTGCACGATCGTCCGTTATACTACAGCGAATACATCGGGGACGTAAAGGTGGACCGGATGCACATTGATCCAGGTTCTTCCATAAGCATCATCCCGAAGGGTCTGCTACATCATCTCCGTATTCCGATGCATCGTCTGACGCCAACATGCAACGCCATCAGCGGTTTCAATTCGGGCAGGAGCTACCCAATTGGAAAGATTCGCTTGAAGTGCCAAATTGGCGATCTCCAGTCAGAAGTGACCTGTTACGTCATAGATGCGGACACTTCTTACAACATCCTCTTGGGGCGCCCTTGGATACACGATTATATGATCGTGCCTTCCACGCTGCACCAGTGCTTCAAGTATGTCGATAAATATGGCTTTGTGAGGACAAAATTTGCCGACATCGATCCCTTCAAAGGAGTTGAATCCTACAACTCGGATTCCTGCCTATACGAGAAGTCGAAGAGGCACCTGGATGAAGATGTACATGCTCAAACTAAGCCAGCCTCAGGATCAGAAGAACCTCTGACTATCCACCTTCAAGCTCGCAAACCTGGTAAATTTGTACCCCTTACGACCGCTCTGCGTAAGGAAGCGATCAGCCTCTCAGCACAAGAGGGAAAAATAATAATCTGGTTGCCAAGGTCCGGCCAAGCGCCAAGACTCACGACGGAGCCACTGATAATCAGGCTACCGAGAGTTAGCCACCCACAAGCAGAGAAGTTCAATCCCTCTGACAAGTCAATGACGATACGTCTTCCCAAGAAGAATCGTCACCCCGATGCAAAGTCTGGGACTTCTAGCGAACCAACAACTCCCCGTCCAGCATCGAGTACCAAACTGGGGGTCGCTAGTTTGCCAACAACTCCACGCTCGGCTCCACCAACAGAACCCCTGATGATCAAGCTTCCCAGGTCATCCTCTCAGTCTTCATTTATACAGGGGGTGACCGATGAAGAACCAGAATTGGCCAAGTATGTGGCTGCCCACACTGATGTTCCCTCTGCAGATGATGTAGTCCCGCTAGAAAAGATACCTTACTTAATCAATAAAGGGCTATCTTTGAACTACCTCGAGCTTAATAAGCTTTGTACAATGTATGCTATGGAACACGGTATAGGCACTCACCTACACACACAGGTGACAAATGTTTACACCGTAAACCAGCTTACTCCAGCGGAAGACGCTTATCGCATAATCGAAGGAAGGGACCATGTAGAAGCATGGAAAAGAATAAAAAAATCCATGCGGCCAGGGAGCCCCATGCGGCTCAGAAAGCTCATGCGGCTCAGGGATCCATGCGACTCTAGCGTCTATGCGGCTCGAAATGTTCCTTGCGGCCCAGAGAGGAACCACGTGGCCTTCAACAGCTCTTTTCTTTGTCTTTTTCTGTATTAAATGCCTTGACGGCTGACAGCTCTGACAAATGACAGCTCTAACACAAAGAGGCAATAATGACTCCGTCATAATGGCAGACTCCTAGGGAAACGAAGGAAATCTCTGACACAATCTGTCAAAATCCAGAAACCTTTATGCGGCCCTGACACGTGGACAGTCGCATGCGGCTCAGACAGAGACCACCCCATGCGGCTCAGGTCGAAGCTGTCCCATGCGGCTCAGGCCGAAGCTATCCCATGCGGCTCAGGCAGAGGCTACCCCATGCGGCTCACGAGGACTGTCACGCCCCAGTACCGAAATACGGAGACGGACTAGGCCAGCTACTCCATATGAGGTACGTAACGTCATACGACGATCGTGGCTGTCGAGAGACTAGGGGGTCCGGTACATGCTACAATCAAGTCTCCTATGGTCCCACAGAGTTCTATGTCTCAATCAATCAAATCATATCAACAAAAATGAACATTAAAGATAAAGCAGTAAGGCGTCCCCGACGCTTCATCAAAATCATGAGAGATTAGCTTTATAATTTAGCTATCTCAGAGAGTCAGGAGTACAAAATTATACACAGCTGCAGTCTGTTTAATTACAATTAAGTACTGACACAAATATCAAGTAATCCGGCTAACAGGTGCCGGTGGCTAAACGCCGCAAAAGTATAAGCAGGAGTGGTGGAGAAGAAAACCCACTCGAGTCCCCCCGCCATGCTCCTAGTATGCACCATGGATGTCAGGGAGGAAGATCGTGTCCTCCGGCTCTGCTATGAGATCTGGCCAAACAAAACCAGCGGGGTCAGCCCCGAATAGCAAGTACCGCCAAAGGGGCACAAGAGTTAAGATTAAAAATCCAGTTAATAGAATGACTAATAATAATAATACTTATGCTACTATTATAGAGTAGCGCAACATCTTCGAACCCATATGGCACCCTTACAACCAAACAAGGACAAAAGGTGCCGCATGGAGTCGGGACGTGTCGTACTCTATAACTTTCACATAAGTTAAAAGGTAAAACAATAAAATCTCCGGGTCGTGACTTCGGTCGATAGCCTATCGTAGCACAATAACCAACCCAACAATCAAACAAGAACATGGGTCGGATCATGTACCATGATAGACCATGTTCCTCAGTCATTCACAGAAGTAGCACTTCACAATCAGAATAAGTCTTCCGTCATAACTTCGGTCCACAGCCTATCATAGGACGATAACCAACCCAACAATCAAACAAGAACATGGGTTGGATCACGTACCATGACAGTCTGCTTCCCTCAGTTATTCACGGAAGGTAATAGGATACAAGCAAGTCGTTTTCATGGCCAATCAAGTCTACGAGTTTCTAGTGGGACGAGGTTATCCTCGCATCATGTTATTAAGAAATCCTCAGATCGTATCTTTCCAGCAAGGCTAGCCAACCCAGGGGTTCGCGTAGACAGGTATGATTGAGCACCGGTCCCTCTTAAGGCCACCTTGCCAAAACATATAAATATAGCAGGAATTAATCGGATACAGTCATCCATTCGTTGCAGATGACACAGTATCCGTGGAGACCAGCCGGTGCGTCAAGACAATATCTCAAGACGACTGGTGTAACACGATCTCGGGATTTTGCCCTCCCCATGCATCTAGTACATTTAGTTGCCTAATTTAACCCTAGGTGAAATCTTGGACTCACATGCTGTGGCCTGCATGATTATTCTCCTAAAGTCGTACTTTAGTACGAGTACCCCAAGGAGGATCCATGTCAATCAGTATGTCAACATGTTCTACCCTCCTTAGTGTAATGCATCATTACAAATACGCCGCGTGGAGTTACGAGTCATTTGTCGAGCATGAACAAGAACTGGGACATTCAGGTACATGTATCAGGTGGGAACGCTTTGTTCACCAAGGCCACATTAGTGCTCATATCATGCTCAGAACAAAAGGCGTAAGGATATACATACACAAACATTCACCTATATATATATATAAGAAAATATAATTATAAGAGCCCAGGTCAGAATGCGCATGGTCAAATGCGCAGGAGTCAAAACGCGCAGGGTTAGATTGCGCAGGGGTTAAACGCGCATGGTTAGATTGCGCAGGGTCAAGCGTGCAGAGTTAGGTTGCGCAGGCATTAGACTGCGCAGCGGTTAGATGGCGCAGGAGATGGATTGCGCCAGAGTCAGGTTACGCATGGAATGGATTGCGCTGAAGTCAAGCGCGCTGGGTTAGATTGTGCAGGGATTAGACTGCGCAGGGTCAGGTTGCGCAGGGAATGGATTGCGCTGAAGTCAAGCGCGCTGGGTTAGATTGCGCAGAGATTAGACTGCGCAGGATCGGATGGCGCTGGAGCTAAGGAGCGCCAGCGCAGTTCAGCTCAGCACAATGCGCTGGCCGAAGGGTTGCGCAATTCGTCAAAAGACGAGCTGCGCAGTTCAACTTGCGCTAAAGAGCGCAAGCTGAAGGGTCTTCTCTTCCAGGCCGAGAGCCTCCTCAAGAACACCAAAAACTTCCAATTTTCATAACTTGACCAAATCAAAACCAAATCTAGATTTTTAAAGTTCTAACTTGAGTGAAATTGAATTCTCTTCCACATGGAAGCATCAAAACCCACAAAATTCTAACGAAAATAGATCAAAACCATGTAAATCCGAAAATATAGAAAACTTAGATCTACAAAAATCAAAGCTTCAAAATAGAAAATTTCAAGTTCTAAACTAGTATAGATTGAGGAGAAGAACATATTTTGACAAATAATTTTGTAAGAAATCATTAACAAAATATAAATCCATCTCTTGAGCAAGTTGGCACTTGCCTTGGTTGATGGAGGAAATATTTGGTTGGTGGAGGAAATAAATGAGAGGAGAGAGAATGAGATGAGTTGTATTATAATCTTGAACCCAAGGGTTCATGATGAACCAAAGGGTTCAGGATGAACCATTTGGTGAACCAAGAATAGGTTACCCAAATGAGCCAAATCTGTAGGCCCAAATGCAGAAAATAAATTAGGAAATAATATTTTGTCGAATATTTTTGGGGAAATGCATGAAGAAACTGCATAATAAATATCGTATAAATACAAGGTAAATATAATTTATCGGTTTACGTATTAAAATACGTATTCCAGGATCGGGGAGTGACATCTCTACCCTTCTTAGAAAAATTCCGTCCTCGGAATTCAGTCAAGACAGGATAGTGAATCAGGGCAAGCAAGGCACAATCATATACAAGTTAACTATCATAGCAGTTATTATTATACATCACAAAGTGCAAAACAAGCAGGCGCAGATAAGCATGGAACCGTGTCAATAAGGTGCAAAAATATACCTTATTAGTCAAACAAATACGGATACCGAGATCTGATCTCGTCCTCGCGCTCCCAGGTTGACTCTCCCGAAGAGTGATGGTTCCAAGAAACACGAACGAGGCTTATCGTCCGATTCTTGAGTACCTTCTCTCGTCGGTCCAGAATAGATACGGGTTGTTCCTCGTAAGTTAGGTCGATACCAACGACTAACTGAATGATCGAGAACATGACTCGGATCCGGGACATACCCACGTAACTGGGATACATGAAACACATCATGTATGCCAGTTAACGAAGGCGAAAGGGCAAGTCGATAAGCCACATCGCCTACCCGAGCGAGAATCTTAAAAGGACCAACGTATCTTGGACTAAGCTTTCCTCGGGTTCCAAATCTGATGATACCCCGAGTAGACGAAATCCGCAAAAATACTTGGTCGCCAACTCTAAACTCTAGAGGCCTACGATGCTGATCTGCCCAATGATGATGTCGATCCTGTGCAACTCGGAGGCGCTCTCTGACCAACTTAACTATCTCCACAGTCTGCGTGATCATCTCTGGCCCCAACAACTTCGTTCTCCGACGTCGTCCCATGCCAAAGGGGACCTGCACTTCCTTCCGTACAATGCTTCGAACGGGGCTATCTGAATGCTAGCCTGATAGCTGTTGTTATAGGAGAACTCCACTAGATGAAGGTGATCCTCCCAAGATCCGCCAAAGTCCAAGTACACGCCCGTAGCATATCTTCTAACGTCTGGATGGTTCTTTCTGATTGCCCGTCGGTTTGTGGATGATAAGCAGTACTGAATCTTAACTTGGTTCCCAAACTTTGGTGTAAGCTCCGCCAAAAATGGGAAGTGAACCGCGTATCCGATCTGATACTATACTAACTGGACACCGTGCTGCCTTACTATCTGCTTCATGTACATTTCTGCTAACTGCTCAGTAGTCTGTCCAACTCGGAAGGGAAGGAAATGAGCGACCTTCGTGAGTCGATCTACTATTACCCAGACTGCATTCTTACCAGTCGGGGATCTAGGTAAACCGGTCATAAAATCCATCGTGATGTGCTCCCATTTCTATTCTGGGATAGGAAGCAGCTGTAGCAACCCTGCTGGTCTCTGCTGCTCGGCTTTCACCTATTGACATACCAGACACTTGGATACAAATCTCGCTATCTCTCTTTTCATGCCATTCCACCAAAAGTACTGCCTATCTCGATACATCTTCGTTCCTCCTGGATGAATGGAGTAAAGAGAATTATGAGCTTCGAACATAACTTCTTGCCGAAGGTCTCCATCGGTACACAGAGTCTGTTTCCAAACCTGAGCGTACCATCTTCATGAATCACTAACTCCTTCCTACGGCCTGATTCACACTCCGACCGCAACTTCTGAATCTGTGGATCTCCTGCTTGTGCTGCCCTTATCCTCTCTACTAAGGTTGACTGAATCTGCATACGGTCATTCTTCCTATATCCCTTGGCAAAACTACTTCGATTCCCATACTCTGAGGTCTTCTAAAATATGCTTCTGCGAGGTCAAGATAAAGGCACTGTCTCTCCTACTCAGTATCTGCAACTACATTCGCCTTGCCTGGATGATACTGAAGATCTAAGTCAAAATCCTTAGCAGTTCTAACCATCTTCTCTGCCTCATGTTCAAATCTCGTGCTGATACGTATTTAAACTCTTATGATCAGTATAGATCTCTACCCGATCTCCGTATAAATAATGCCTCCAAACTTGAGTGAAAACACCACAGCTGCTAACTCCAAATCGTGAGTCGGGTAAGTCTTCTCATGGTCTCGAAGCTGCCGAGACGCATATGCTATCACCTTTCCGTGCTGCATCAATACACATCCAAGACCCTTCCCAGATGCGTCACAATATACTGTAAAGCCTCCCGCTCCACTGGAAGCGTCAAGATCGGGGCTGAGATCAATCTCTTCTTCAATTCTTCAAATGATGCCTGACAGCTAGCTGACCAAACAAACTCTATGTCCTTGTGCGTCAAACGCGTTAAGGGCGCAGAGATCTTGGCAAAGTCCACCACGAACCTTCTGTAGTAACCAGCTAATCCTAAGAAACTTGCACTTCTGCAACCGTTCTGGGACTGGCCAATGCTCTACGGCCTCAATCTTCTTCGGATCCACTGACACTCCTGCCCCAGAAATTACATGCCCCAGGAACGAAATGTGATCTAACCAGAATTATACTTGTCGAGCTTCGCATAAAGTTGATGCTCCCTCAATGTCTGTAAGACAGTCCTAAGATGTTTCTCATGCTCCTCTTCACTGCTGGAATAGACAAGAATGTCATCTATGAACACCACCACAAATTTATCCAAATACGACAGAAAGATGCGGTTCATTAAATCCATGAATACTGCGGGGGCGTTGGTTAGTCCAAAGGGCATTACTAAAAACTCATAATGCCCATATCTAGATCTGAATGCTGTCTTCGGTATGTCTTGCTTCCGGACTCTTACTTGATAGTATCCCGACCGAAGATCGATCTTGGAAAAGATGCTGGCCTTGCTCAACTGGTCAAACAGGTCATCAATCCTTGGTAGTGGGTACTTATTCTTCACTGTTACTGCATTCAGCTTGCGGTAGTCGATGCACATCCTCGTCGACCCATCCTTCTTGGGAACTAGAATCACTGGCGCGTCCAGGGCGATTTACTGTCTCGGATGAATCCCTTAGACTTCAACTCTTCTTCATGTTGATACAACTTATCCTGTTCTGACGGCGACATTCTGTAAACTCTGTCTGCAATAGGCCTCGTTCCAGGGTTCAACTCAATGCTAAATTCTACCTCTCTGACTGGGGGTATCCCTGGGAGATCATCAGGGAAGACGTCGAGAAAATCTTCGACCACTCTCGGAATCTGTCCTAGCTCTGATACTGCTGCTGAGATGACGCCTGCCTGATTCTTCAAGGTTCGAGTAAAGATGAACTGTTCCATCCCAGGAACGCTGAATATGACCCTACCTCCTCTACAATCAATTGTCGCATGACTGTCTCTCAACCAGTCCATGCCAAGAACAACATCAAAATTCCCCATAGGGAATTCAATCAATGATGCGGGCAGTAAATGCCCACACACCTCACCGGACATGAAAAGCGCACTCTGCTAACTTCTACGAGCCCATTGTCGGTGAGTATATCCATCCTCTCCGGCAATGCCTCAAACTCTAATCCAATCCGTGTAGCATATTGTGCAGAGATGAATAAATGAGTAGCGCCTGAATCAAATAATGCTACAGCGGGAAATGGGTGACGAGAATTTTACCTGCCACCACGTCACTAGACGCTAGAGCCTCTCCCAAGGTCAATGTGAGAGCCTGGCCCCGCGGAGCCCCTTGTTGCGGCCTTCCTCGACCATGCTGTTGCTGCCTCTGAGGGCCTTCGACTTCATGTGCTTGGCAAATATCTGAGCCTGCGTTGGTAGACGCTGGGCTAGGGGCCTTACTGCTAATACTGGCCCTCCACTCGGGGTTGCCACCGGAGCTGGCAATGCTGGAAACTGCTGACTGGCCCTCCTGGCCTCTGCATCACAGGACAAGTGGAGATACGGTGGTCTGAACTACCACACCTCAAGCATAAGCCATTCGCTGACCGGCACACCTCCCTCGTGTGCCCTGCCTTCCCACAGAATGTACAGCCCTGGGGTGCTCTGACGCTGTTGCTGGTTCCTCGGCTGCTGATGCCGAACTGGCGCTGTATTAGTAGACACGGTCGTCCTCCGCGGCGCTCCTGCATCATGAATACGTACACCGGGTGCTGGTGCCGACGTTCGCTGCATTGCTCCTCCTCCAACCTGGGAATGAGATCTCTTCTGACCTTCTGTCCTCGATGCCAACCTCTGCTGGGTAAGCTCGTGCCTCCGAGCGGCCGTCAAAACAACGTCAAACGTCTGGTAGTCGTGTCCTTCCACAAGCTGTAATAGTTCCAAATGAAGTCCCTGCTGGAACCTCATAGCTTTCTCTGGCTCCGTTGCCACCATTGCTGGTGCGAAATGGCACAATCTGCAGAACTGCTGCATACCCATCTACGGTCTTGCCTGCTTGCTTGAGACTGATAAACTTCTGCTGGAGCTCATATCGAGCTACTACGCCAAAATACTTGGCCTTGAATCTTTCACTGAAGGCGGTCCAACGAACAGGGCGTCTTATACCAACTTCTTCTGATGCCCACCAGTCGCGGGCAAGATCCTGAAGTACCAATTTGACCTGATCAACCTTCTCATCATCTGGAACCTTGGCTGCCACAAGAATGGCTTCGATGTCTTGAATCCATGCATCCGCAGTGATGGCATCCTCCGTGCCATCAAAATACCTCGGGTTCAAGCGGTGAAACCTTCATGATGCCTCCGAGTCAGCCCCGACACTCCTCTCGAGAGCTAACTGAATCCCTTGGTTCAGCAGCACGTTTTGCTCCTGCTGCTGAGTCTGTTGCTGTTGGTTAGTGACAAGAATCCCCCGGATGATATCCAGGAGTGCTACGGCATCTGGTACTGCCGCCGCTGCTGGTGCTGCAGGGGTTTCAGTAACCCGCGGCTCCACTGCCTCTGGTCCCACTTCTGCTCGTGCCTGCCCCGGGAAGGTTCTCTCCCTTGTTGGTGCTCAGTCGAGCCATGCTCTTGCTGCTCTTCCTCATGGGCCTCACCCGCTACTGAGAATGAAGCACCCCTATAGAGAAGAATATAAGATTATCAAGTCCGGACGAGGAAGATTTCGAGGATGCTAGTCAGGTTAGAGATCAAGGCAAGGACAGAGAACTCAAAACGGAATTTCAAGGGGAACAAGTTTGATTGAGACTCCTAATAATTTGCAATACCCCACAAGTCTGAAAAACTGACCTGCATGGGCCACCACTAAAACCTTGTCACGCCCCAGTACCGAAATACGGAGACGGACTAGACCAACTACTCCATATGAGGTACGTAACGTCATACGGCGATCGTGGCTGTCGAGAGACTAGGGGGTACATGCTACAATCAAGTCTCCTATGGTCCCACAGAGTTCTATGTCTCAATCAATCAAATCATATCAGCAAATAAATGAACATTAAAGATAAAGCAGTAAGGCGTCCCCGACGCTTCATCAAAATGATCATGAGAGATTAGCTTTATAATTTAGCTATCTCAGAGAGTCAGGAGTACAAAATTATACACAGCTGCAGTCTGTTTAATTACAATTAAGTACTGACACAAAATATCAAGTAATCCGGCTAACAGGTGCCGGTGGCTAAACGCCGCAAAAGTATAAGCATGAGTGGTGGAGAAGAAAATCCACTCGAGTCCCCGAACCGTCATGCTCCTAGTATGCACCATGGATGTCAGGGAGGAAGATCGTGTCCTCCGGCTCTGCTACGAGATCTGGCTAAACAAAACCAGCGGGGTCAGCCCCGAATAGCAAGTACCGCCAAAGGGGCACAAGAGTTAAGATTAAAACCCAGTTAATAGAATGACTGATAATAATAATACTTATGCTACTATTATAGAGTAGCGCAACATCTTCGAACCCATATGGCACCCTTACAACCAAACAAGGACAAAAGGTGTCGCATGGAGTCGGGACGTATCGTACTCTATAACTTTCACATAAGTTAAAAGGTAAAACAATAAAATCTCCGGGTCGTGACTTCGGTTGATAGCCTATCGCAGCACAATAACCAATCCAACAATCAAACAAGAACATGTGTTGGATCATGTACCATAATAGACCATGTTCCTCAGTCATTCACAGAAGTAGCACTTCACAATCAGAATAAGTCTTCCGTTCATAACTTCGGTCCACAGCCTATTATAGGACGATAACCAACCCAACAATCAAACAAGAACATGGGTTGGATCACGTACCATGACAGTCTGCTTCCCTCAGTTATTCACGGAAGGTAATAGGATACAAGCAAGTCGTTTTTACGGCCAATCAAGTCTAGAGTTTCTAGTGGGACGAGGTTATCCTCGCATCATGTTATTAAGAAATCTTCAGATCGTATCTTTCCAGCAAGGCTAGCCAACCCAGGGGTTCGCGTAGACATGTATGATTGAGCACCGGTCCCTCTTAAGGCCACCTTGCCAAATATATAATATATAGCAGAAATTAATCGGATACAGTCATCCATTCGTTGCAGATGACACAGTATCCGTGGAGACCAGCCGGCGCGTCAAGACAATATCTCAAGGCGACTGGTGTAACACGATCTCGGGATTTTGCCCTCCCCATGCATCTAGTACATTTAGTTGCCTAATTTAACCCTAGGTGAAATCTTGGACTCACATGCTGTGGCTTGCATGACTATCCTCCTAAAGTCGTACTTTAGTACGAGTACCCCAAGGAGGATCCATGTCAATCAGTATGTCAACATGTTCTACCCTCCTTAGTGTAATGCATCATTACAAATATGCCGCGTGGAGTTACGAGTCATTTGTCGAGCATGAACAAGAACTGGGATATTCAGGTACATGTATCAGGTGGGAAAGCTTTGTTCACCAAGGCCACATTAGTGCTCATATCATGCTTAGGATAAAAGGCGTAAGGATATATAGCATACACAAACATTCACCTATATATATATAAGAAAATATAATATATAAGAGCCCAGGTCAGAATGTGCATGGTCAAATGCGCAGGAGTCAAAACGAGCAGGGTTAGATTGCGCAGGGGTCAAACGCGCATGGTTAGATTGCGCAGGGTCAAGCGCGCAGAGTTAGGTTGTGCAGGCATTAGACTGCGCAGCGGTTAGATGGCGCAGGAGATGGATTGTGCCAGAGTCAGGTTGCGCAGGGAATGGATTGTGCTGAAGTCAAGCACGCTGGGTTAGATTGCGCAGGGATTAGACTGCGCAGGGTCAGGTTGCGCAGGGAATGGATTGCGCTGAAGTCAAGCGCGCTGGGTTAGATTGCGCAGGGATTAGACTGCGCAGGATCGGATGCGCTGGAGCTAAGGAGCGCCAGCGCAGTTCAGCTCAGCGCAATGCGCTGGCCGAAGGGTTGCGCAATTCGTCAAAAGACGAGCTGCGCTGTTCAACTTGCGCTAAAGAGCGCAGGCTGAAGGGTCTTCTCTTCCAGGCCGAGAGCCTCCTCAAGAACACCAAAAACTTCCAATTTTCATAACTTGACCAAATCAAAACCAAATCTAGATTTTCAAAGTTCTAACTTGAGTGAAATTGAATTCTCTTCCACATAGAAGCATCAAAACCTACAAAATCCTAACGAAAATAGATCAAAACCATGTAAATCCGAAAATGGAGAAAACTTAGATCTACAAAAATTAAAGCTTCAAAATGGAAATTTTCAAGTTCTAAACTAGTATAGATTGAGGAGAAGAACATATTTTGACAAATAATTTTGTAAGAAATCATTAACAAAATATAAATCCATCTCTTGAGCAAGTTGGCACTTGCCTTGGTTGATGGAGGAAATATTTGGTTGGTGGAGGAAATAAATGAGAGGAGAGAGAATAAGATGAGTTGTATTTATAATCTTGAACCCAAGGGTTCATGATGAACCAAAGGGTTCAGGATGAACCATTTGGTGAACCAAGAATAGGTTACCCAAATGAGCCAAATCTGTAGGCCCAAAAGCAGAAAATAAATTAGGAAATAATATTTTGTCGAATATTTTTTGAGAAATGCATGAAGAAATACTGCATAATAAATATCGTATAAATACAAGATAAATATAATTTATCGGTTTACGTATTAAAATACGTATTCCAGGATCGGGGAGTGACAAGGACTATCTCCATGCGACTCACGAAGAAGGCACCCATCATGCGGTCACCTACGCTCATGCGGCTCAGATCATCACCATGCGGTTCAAATGTTCCGGGGCCACTCCCAAGCAGCCTCGACACGTGCCAGCCTTATGCGGCTCAATGGGGAGCAATCCTCATGCGGCTCAGATTTCCTCAGTGGCTCGCGGTTAAGATACGTGGCATGATAGTGGAACACGTGGCATCAAATCGATCAAAATCCATTAACAAATCCTAATAAAATATTGGGATCAAATCAGATCATTTGCAATCAAGCAAATCAATGACACGTGGTGGAAAATTCGAGATTGGCATAACAAATCATGAGGATTTATGTCAATCATCATTAATTATCCACAAAGATTTGATGCAATCAAATTAATTGCTCAAATCTTTTATATTCAAGATGAGCGGCCCAGATTCATTGATCCTTAGCCGCCGACTTTTGAGAATGGACAATCATTGCAAAACCCTAATGATGTCCCCACTCTTATAAATAGCAGGGTGCCATTTCCTTACGAGAGGAGAGGGAAAACAGAAAGAGGGACAGAGATAGAGAGAGTTAGAGAGAGAATATACAGATCGAAAGGAGAGCATTTCTTCATCAACGCCGAGCAGTTCTTCTACAGAGCCAAGGCTGGACCCGATCGTCCAAAGAGTAAGGCAGAGCGATCGTCGCTTTCTCGAGCCTCTATCGTCACCCCCAGAATCTAAAATAAATAATTGTACTTAGATTGTTGTACCTAGGTTTTCGTCCCTAGGTTTTCTTTGTACAAGCGAATTTGTATTGTGAAGTAAAAGTCCAGTCCTCCGATAATTGTTCTGTTCTTTTATATTTCATGGCAAACACGATGGCGACTCTACTGGGGACAAACTTCTCCACGGCTGAGGAGTTGGTGACGCAATCAGATGCAGCCAAACTTGGCTCCACGCAACAGAAGATGGTCATCCGCTTCGACCAACAGGCGTTTGAAGAAATGCTCTCCGACGGGAGTGCTGGCCCGGTCCAGAAGCAAACCCGCACAAAGAAGGCTTGCAGGGAGTGGAGGACAAAATCATTTGCTCCTCCCCAAGCCCTGGACGGAGTACTCTCTGCTACCCAAGACGGCGAAGGCGATTCTCATTCGGCCCCACTTCAAGCCATAGAGGACTCTGCTGTCCCCAAGTCCGGCAGAGGAAAGCACTACGATGCTGGACTTACAGGGACAAAGGGTGATTCTATGTGCTCCAAGAAGAAGTCGAACACTCATGCGGCCAAGACTGCCAGCCACATGCAAGATGCTCATGCGGCTAAAACCGCCAGCCGCATGAAGAATATCCTTGCGGCCAAAACTGCCAGCCGTATGAAGAATATCCATGCGGCCAGAACTTCCAGCCGCATGGAGAAACCTCATACGGCCGAGACTTCCAGCCGCATGAAGACTGTTGACTCCAGCCGTATACTGCCTGTTCCACGCAGCTCAGGCTCTATTTTCGATCGCCTCTCCTATGGTCCTGATCTCTCATGTACCCAAGAGAATATATCTGACTCTCTACAGCATCACTCTGAATCTTCCTACTATACGCCTTCGGGCGCTCAGGTGAAGAAGTCAAGGACAGCGCGAGCTCGGCGAGCACAGTCGGTTATCCCAACCTCTGACCATCCGAGCGCTCCACATACTATTATGCGGGCCTCCGATAGGAAGTTGTACAGAACCACTCGAGTCCAGCCCCCGGCGGCAAACGGACGGAGTGGTTCCCGAAAGTCTTCCAAAACCCAGGGAGCAAACATGGTCGTTCCAGACCTGTCTGACTTGCGTGAGGTTATCCTCCACAAACGCAAGAAAAGAGAAGGGTCCCCGGCATACAAAGAGTCCTCCCACGGATATCACTGCACTCAAATCATTGTCAACTGCTGTTG
This sequence comes from Iris pallida, assembly GCA_029216955.1. Taxonomy (NCBI): domain Eukaryota; kingdom Viridiplantae; phylum Streptophyta; class Magnoliopsida; order Asparagales; family Iridaceae; genus Iris; species Iris pallida. The sequence goes on along the minus strand of JANAVB010013808.1, from coordinate 45,406 downwards.
CAACAACACGACAGCAAGAAAAGACCGGCAATCTATTTTCCAAAGACTGCAACGACCAAGCTCAGAGGATGAAGCGCCTCCCGTCGTCTCTTACAACTCCACTCAGAAAATCTCCGCTGACGGGAGAGGGAAGAAGATAAACGTTTCCAGCCCGAAGACTTCAACCACTGCGACTGAGAAACCGTCGTCTAAACGGTTGTCCACCACCGGAGTATTCTAAGGTACCCGTTCGAAGACGAAATCTACTACAGTAGGAGATTCATCATCCGCACCGCTGGGGGTCACTGAAACGGGGGTAGCACTCCTCAGAACATCCACGGTAATCTGATGTTCCAAGGAGACGAGCCTGAGGAAATAACTCTCCTGTCAGATACAGCAGATGCCGACGTCCCCGAGGACATCGACGACTCTCAAGATGAAGCAAGCTCTGAAGTTGGGGGTACTATTCCTTCTGAGTCCGAACTAGAGGAGAACGTTCCCACATATCTCGATGACTTCTCGGTACAGGGGTATGACTCGGAAGGCACGTCCTCCACCGTTCCTTCTATCTCTCCTCATGTAAGGACGGTGTTCATGACGGACAACAACCAAGGTGGTTCCAGTGACCGCCAACGCATCGACACTCTGGAAGCCGTATTGCACGCCTTGGTCAAGTCTGTAGACGAGATCAAAGTGGCCCTTCCAACTCTGCAAGGAGGGACGTCTGGCCAAACAAGCACGGGTCCCGCGGTCAATGCGGACTCGAACTCAGCGGCACCGAACCCGGGCAACAATCTTCCTGAGATGATGGCTCCCACCGATGTGGATGAGGCCAGGGAAGCAAGAAGAGAGGTCCAGGAGCTCCGAGCCATGTTTCATGCCCGAGAAAACTCTCAAGACCTTAGAGTATGACAACCATGCCCTGCTGAATGGAGGGATGTCCCCTTCCCACCAAGATATAAACCGTTCAACATCAATCCTTATGATGGCAAGACCTCCGCAAGTCGATACATCACTTATTTCGAGGTCACCATCGACCACCTGCCCCATGACGATGCCATCCTCACACGATTATTTATTGGGGCATTGGAAGGAGTCACCTTCGGCTGGTATCGCAACCTGCCAAACAACTGTATCCACTCCTTCGTCAGCTTCAAGCGCATGTTCTTGGAGAGATTCTACGAAGTAGGACAGGACATCACAATGTCCACCCTCATGGACGTCGTCCAAGGGGAAAAAAGCTGACAAGGTGTAACTCGTCTTCCCGAATCTTTCAAAGTTTTAGTCTATTTTTCGTATTTTGAAATATTTCATCTTTGAAACGTATGAAAGTTATTTTACTAGTATATTTTATTTCAGAACTAGTTTAAAATTTATGGTTTTGAAAATAATATTTGGTTTTAATAAAAATAAAATTAATTTTATTTTATTATGTTTAAAATAAATTTCGTAGAGATTTTGTGAAAGATATTTTGTGATAAATATGTTATCAAAAACTAGTTTAAATTTAAAGTACTAATTTGCTTTAATAAAAATATTTTATTAAAGTATATTATTGGAATTATGAAAGATGTTTTGATATTATTTTGGATTTTTATCAAAAGTGATTTCTCAAATAGTTTAAAAGTCATAAATATTTTCAATAATAAAAAGGGGTTCCTCCATTAATTCTTGAAATAAAAATTTGATTTATAAGATACGTTACAATATGTTGATGACAATAAAGATTATTTTAGATAATCGATTATTTGATTTTGGATTTGAATTTAATATAGTTTAAACTATTTGATAAATATTGAATATTATTATCATCAATCAAATATTGGATTAGGATTTGACTCATAAAGTTTTATCATTAACTTATTAGTAGATTAAGCTTTTCTAAATTAGTATCCTATTTGATATTGAGTAATCATTTAAACTGATACTGATTTCTTTTAATTCTAACTTTGCTAGAATTCTTCCAAACTAATGCTTATCCCTAACATATCCAATTCTAGAAGCAAATTAATCTCTCCCAACCTACCTATATATAAAGTCTCTCTCCTCCCTCTGTTGTTCTCCGCCATAACCAATCTCACCCCTATAATACTAAGCCGACACCTAAGAGTTACCTCAACCTATATTTCTTTGTTCCCTACTTGTAATAGCCATGTAGAACACGCCCATGACCTCTTCCAGCCATCCTTCCTACAGTGGTCGGCAGCACCACCTATGCCATTCCACCAAATCGGGCTTGTCGAGATCGACACCACATGAGTATGCCGACTAGACTTGTGCACACCAGGTCCTGGCCATCCGAGCCGCCGATGTTGTCCTACCATGTCACCGACTCCAAGTGAGTTCCCGCGTGGCAACCTTCCGGTCAGTGCTCACACTCGCTGATTTCTGCAGCACACTATCCAATCGACTATTCCCGTAGACGTCGTCGTAGTCTGCAGTATTGTCATCTCGCCATAAACCATCGACTAGTGGAACGCCTCTTCGAACCTCCGCATTCTGCCGAGTCCACGGTTCCTTGCTGTGCAAGCACCGAATGCCGTCAGTTGTCCGAGAGTCCACGGATGGACCAACCCGAAGCCGAAGTCTCCACATGCCACACCTATGCCTTCGATTCTCGTAAGAAAAATAGTATAGGAAGATGACAAGGCTACTCATTCCAAGTAAAAGGTAATTTTTTTACTTTACCCCCTCCCTAGTCCTTTAATTACAAACTATTGTATTAAAAGTGTAGAGCATAAGGAATTATATATATATATATATATATATATATATAATCAAATTGTGTAGCCATATGTATATAAGTATAATATTGTTGTTATTACTATTACTACTATTATCCTATTATTAATGTTCTTATTATTACTGTTGTTATTATTATTATTATTATTATTATTATTATTATTATTATTATTATTATTATTTATCTTAGAAATTGTATCTTCTAAATTATATTGTAGCATAATACTATATTGGACTTGGCCTATATTTATTTTCAAATTAGATTTCGGAACCCTAAAATACATTACCATATTAATTTTATGGTATTTTAAATAATGATAGATTTTATTTATGTTATGTTGGGCCTTGAGCCCAATAATTGAGAATAGAAGTTTAAATATTTTACTTAAAATAAGTTGGCCTTGGTCTTAATATTTTTGGGTTTTAAATAAAATAGTAAAGTTATAAGTTTTGTTGATATTTTAATAATTCTGTTAAAATATATTTTCACAAGGATTTTCAAATATAAAAATAAGTCTTAAACTGATATTATCTTCCAAAGGGTTTTATATATAAACTTTATCTTTCTCAAAAAGAATATGTAGAAATTTTCATAATATTTTTATACGATACATATTTGAATAATTCCTCCTTAAATAAAATCCTCTCAGATTAGATTATCCATGGTCCGTGACTAATCAAATATTCTCTATTCTTTTTCGAACGACTTCATATCGCACCTAGCCAATTGGACCATTCCGAACGCAAAGGTATTGCCGATTTTACCAGCTAAGGACCCCAGGCGAGTACAGTTTATTGTCTGTATTTCGATATTGATCTTTACTATATTTCATTGATTAGTCATTGGTTATGTGATTTTTATACTCTATTATAAATTGTTGAGTCGGGAATGAGAAGTACCAAGGATGTGTGATCCGACCGTAGACAGTGTTTATTTTCATGCAATAGACATCGTAGACGGTGCTTATTTTTCTGCAAGTAGACATCGTAGACAGTGCTTATTTTTCTGCAAGTAGACATCGTAGACAGTGCTTATTTTTCTGCAAGTAGACATCGTAGACAGTGCTTATTTTTCTGCAAGTAGACATCGTAGACAGTGCTTATTTTTCTATAAGTAGACATCGTAGACCGTGCGGTGTAGTGGCCCAGACTGATCACATGTCAAAGGTACTTCTAATAGTTGGGAAAAGTATTTTGTGTCTATTTATTGCTATTGGTTTTCCGTATTTTCTGTTTATTTTCAAAAACATGTAATTGATGTCTAACCTCTGTTGTATAGTCATTTTCTTTAATTGAAATTGCATTCAGTGAATTGTGCTCGTTCCATTCCTGACTGGAAACCAACATTTTTCAGGTTAGCCGTGGATTCACTTAGCTTGGGGATTGACAGGAATACTTGCAGACAAAAGCCTAGAAACTAGCTAGATAGCGGAGTTGTAGTCATTCCAATAGTTGTACAAGTTTAATTTTTCTGCAAATGTAAATCTTGTGATTATTGTAAGTTAAATTAATTTTGTGAATGAGCATTATTTATGATTTGATCTTCATAGCCGTGACAGCGTTCTACCGTCGACACTGCGGCATAGGCTGGCTTGGACACGTCTCGTATCCGTTTTTAAAAAAAGGTGCGGGTCGTGACACAAGGAACTATATCGAGCGGTTTCGCCAAACCGCAATGAAGTTGCCGTCTGGTAACCCGGATTCCTCCTTGATTGAAATTGCCAAAAGAGATTGCTCCCAACGATCAGTCTCTGGATAGACGAAAGTCAATTTAAGGATTGGAAGACATTCATCATCAGTGCCACTAGCGCTGAAGAACGGTTGAAGAAGGCTCGCCAACTGGGATTGCACATCTCGGACGGAGAGAACAAGGACAAGCGTCCCAATACCAACAACGACAATGGGGGTAGCCCCTCCAACAATCGGGACAACAGGGGTAAGCAGGCTATGGTGGCCGACATAGCCCAGAAACCTGAGTCAAAATCGGCAAAAAAACAATGGCCGCAAATCACTTACTCCTTCGAAGACAGTCACGTCAAGCCCATCTTGGACATGCTCATACAAGGAGGCAGAATTCAGCTCCCTCTACTAAGACGGAAACCTCGGCCGGCAGATATGGAGAGCCCAAAGTACTGCCATTACCACCGCTACGTCCACCATGCTACACACGACTGCTACCAATTGAAACGATACATCCAACATCTCATCGATTCGAACGCTCTGTGTAGGAACGAAATCGTAAAGTACAATACTCTAGAGGGGGGTGAATAGAGTAGGCAGCGAAATATTGCTCATTAAAAAAATGTTAGTAGCAAGATCACAGAATAATCACAACTAAGTAAAGTAAAGGCAGAGATAAGAATGCAAATGCAAAGACGTTGATGTATACTGGTTTCCCTCTGTTAAGGACTAATCCAGTCGGTAGAACTCTTGCTACCAGTTGAATCCACTATTGGCAAAACCGCAAGTTTTCTTACGAAGTCCTTGCAACTTCTACAACGCGAGCTTTGATACGAAGAACTCGTCCAACTTCAATTGTGAAGAGGTATTCTTCAATCAAGCCTTCTGATTACAATCTCTCAGAAACTTCTAGACCGTACCGCACTGGCAAATCGACTAGAGAATTGTAATTGGCTTGGGATCTGAAATTTAAAGCTCAAGAAAACTCTTTGGAAGACTGAATGCTTTAGATAGAGAGAAGATTGAAAGTGAATGAGTGAGTTAAAATGATCAAAATCCTTCTCTATTTATAGGAGTTTCAAAGACAGAATTCGGGCAGAATTCGGGCAGAATTCGGGCAGAACTCTTTGAGGAAATCTCGGTCAAATCCGCAACTGCAAGAGGACCAAGTTCAGAAGATTCAAAAATCAAACGGCCACCAACCGAACTCTGGCTGAACTCTGGCCGAGTTCTGTCAGGGTTAGGTCAGGTTTTAAAACATAGTTTTTGATGATTTTTGAAAACCTTTTTGAAAACCTTTTAAAAGCTTTTGTTTAAATGAATGTTTTTCAAAACAAAGGATATTTTAAAAGTATTTTGAAAATATTTTGGAATAGCCTATTTGCCAGTACGACTCGGTGTACAACGTATTCCTAAACCCAATAAAATGAAAATATATTGCTCAAAGGAAATACAGACGAACAGGCAAACATAGCTTCGGTCTTGAACTGTGTAGATAGCTGTTCTTGTTCATGTCCAAGGGTCCGATACATCCTGACTAGCTTCATATATCGAGACAGAGTTTGATCAATTATTAAAATTAGGTTGACCATATGAACAATGGGCCAACACTCTGGCCATCGATTTCGAGGAGGTAACCGTGGCGGCCAACATGGTGTCAGTACAATTCGGCAGCTTTTCTCCAACAGAGACTCAAGACGGTGTGATACCCATCCCTCTGGCGACAATGGAGATTGCTAATCTTCCACCTCCTCGGGATCAGGTTGCTGGTCTAGTCCCCCTCATATCACGGGGGAAGGTTATGTGGGTCCATCCGGACCTAGTACTTAAGGTGACGCAGCCCACACCACCTTCCATTCGCAAGAAAAAGATTGGAAAAGTCAGATCCTGCCGCACAATCTTGGCAGATGTCAAAGAAGTCACAACTGTCGTCACCCGATCTGGGGCACAATCCCAACCTGTGGCTGAGAACTCAACTGAAGATCATCAACCAGCTACTGCTGACGCTCCTGGACCATCTCAGCTTCCGACGACCGACAAGCCTAGGCCGAAGGAGACTCACTTTGACAAATCCCTTCGAAAAGAGACACCTCAGGGGTTGGAGAAGCCCTACAACTTCGACATCTTGGCGCAGTTGGCCAATACTCCGGCCAAATTGTCATTATACGAGCTCCTAAGGCTCTCAAAGGATGTTCGCGCTGCTTTGAGCGATGCACTCCAAAATGCCGACGCATATCTGGCTCAGGTCAACCTCACAGGAGAGAGCCCGCCTGCAAATCTCCAAGACAGTGCTTGCACAGGAGCAATACCCAATATTGTCTTCACTCCGCAGGATATGCTCATCAAAACCAATCTGTACTATCGTCCATTATACTACACCGGATACATCGGGGACGTAAAGGTAGACTGGATGCACATTGATTCTGGTTCTTCCATAAGCATCATCCCGAAGGATCTGCTACATCATCTCCGTATTCCGATGCATCGCCTAACGCCAACAAGCACCGCCATCAGCGGTTTCAATTCGTGCAGGAGCTACCCAATTGGGAAGATTCGCTTGAAGTGCCAAATTGGCGATCTCCAGTCAGAAGTGACCTGTTACGTCATAGATACGGACACTTCTTACAACATCCTCTTGGGGCACCCTTGGATACATGATTATGTGATCGTGCCTTCCACGCTGTACCAGTGCTTCAATTATATCGACAAATACGGCTTTGTGAGGACAGAATTTGCCGACATCGATCCCTTCAAAGGAGTCGAATCCTACTACTCGGATTCCTGCCTATACGAGAAGTTGAAGAGGCACCTGGATGAAGATGTACAGGCTCGAACTGAGACGGCCTCAGGATTAGAAGAACCTCTGACGATCCTCCTTCAAGCTTGCAAACCTGACAAATCTGCACACCTTACGGCCGCTCTGCATAGGGATGCGATCAGCCTCTCGGCACAAGAAGGGCAAATGATAATCCGATTGCCAAGGTTCGGTCAAGCACCGAGACCCACAACGGAGCCACTGACAATCAGGCTACCGAGAGTTAGCCAGCCACAAGCAGAGAAGTTCAATCCCTCTGACAAGCCAATGACGATACGTCTTCCCAAGAAAAATTGTTATCCCGATACAAAGTCTGGGGCTGCTAGCGAGCCAACTACTCCCCGTCCAGCACCGAATACCAAACTGGGGGTCGCTATTTTACCAACAACTCTACGTTCTGCTCCACCAACAGAACCCCTAATGATCAAGCTGTCCAGGTCATCCTCTCAGTCTTCATTTATACAGGGAGTGACCGAAGAAACCGGAGCTGGCCAAGTATGTGGCTGCCCACACTGATGTTCCCTCCGCAGATGATGTAATCCCGCTAGAAAATATACCTTACTTCATCAATAAAGGGCTATCTTTGAACTACCTCGAGCTTAATAAGCTTTGTACAATATATGCTATGGAACACGATATAGGCACTCACCTACACACACAGGTGACAAATGTTTACACCGTAAACCAGCTTACTCCAGTGGAAGACGCTTACCGCATAATCGAGGGAGGGGACCATCCAATCATCTTCGGCCGGAAGGACAACCCACAGCCCTTCACCCTAGAGAAGGTCGATCTCGAATCAGATGCCGGGAGACTGCCTCTGTATCTTTATAGCCCCCAATCCAAATACCTTATGCAAAAACAGGGATATGATCTGGAGACTACGCCAGGCTTAAACTACGGCACCGGTCGACGATTGCCTTTGAAGCCACCAGTCCCAGCTGGCAACCACGGGACTACTACAGCAAGCCTGATGTGGATTAGGGTATGTCATGCCCATGACGACCCCAATGAAAGTTCTGATGAGGATGCGACTGGCATTCACATTCAACCGGGTCACCAACTTCTGATTCGATACCTACATCTAGACTATTCAGACAAGTCATGTCAGTCAATATGGCATTCGCCGACGCTTACGAAGAAGATGAAGACATTCCTGAAATCCTCGAATTAGAGCCGTGGACCCAACATCTGGATGCACAATGGGAAAAGCGGTTCGAACAGAGAGAACCTCCTACCGAAGACGAGGTTATACAGGTCGACCTCGGCAGCGAATCTTCTCCAAAACTAATCTTCGACAGTAAAAGCCTAACATACGAAGAGCGAGAATCGCTACTGGAACTTGTCCAAGAATATATTGATGTGTTCGCCTGGAGCTATGAAGGCATGCCAGGACTAAACCCCGAAGTCGTCCTTCACAAGATCAACATTCGGCCAGATGCAAAGCCAGTCAAGCAACAACAGCGACGCTTCCCCCGGGCATCATGGATGCGATCGAAACCGAAGTCAACAAACTGATCGCCAGCGGTTTCATCCGTGAGGAACAACATCCTGACTGGATCGCCAACATAGTACCGGTCCTCAAAAAGAATGGGAAGATTCGAATCTGCATCGACTTCCGCAACCTGAACGAGGTATGTCCCAAAGATGAATTCCCCCTCCCTATCACAGACATCATGATTGACAACACATGCGGCTTCGAACGCATGTCATTCATGGATGGCTTCTCGGGGTACAACCAAATCAAGATGTCTCCTGACGACGAAAAGCACACATCATTCGGAACACCGATTGGCACGTACTGCTACACAGTCATGCCTTTTGGTTTACAGAATGCTGGCGCACATATCAAAGAGCCATGAGTATCATCTTCAGAGACCACTTGCGCAAGACTGTGGAGTGCTATGTTGATGACATCGCCGTCAAGAGTCGCTATAAGGGAGACCACCTGCATGATCTGAGGACATTGTTCGACCTGATGCGAGCACACAACCTGAAGATGAATCTCACAAAATCCTTCTTGGGCGTATCTAGCAGAAAATTCTTGGGTTTTATTATTACTGCCCAGGGAATTCAAGTAGACCCAGAGAAGACGAAGGCGATCATGGAGATGGGACTCCCGAAAAATCTCCGCGAACTCAGAGCCTTCAAGGAAGGCTAGCTTACATCAGAGGTTCATTTCTAACTCTTCGGGCTTGTCGGCCATTCACCCAATCTCATGAAGAAAGGCATCTCGTTCGTATGGGATGAAGAATGTCAAACGTGCCTTCGACAGCATCAAAGAATACTTGTCGAACCCTCCAGTCCTGGTTCCCCGTTTGCTGGGGAACCATTCTTGCTATATGTACGAGCAATGGAGCAATCCCTCGGCGCTCTGCTGGCACACAACGATACAGGCCATGAACACATATATTAACTCCCGAATGATGATTGGGCCAGAGCACTGATACACCGCCGTGGAGAAGGAATGCCTCGCCCTGGTGTTCGCCATTCAAAAGGCGACACTATGTCACGGATAAACATACATGTGATCTCACGAGTCAACCCTCTCAGGGTCCTCATGACTAAACCAGGCGCACTCAGCTCCCGCCTCGCCACATGGGCAATATTGCTGTCTCCTTATCATATGGACTTCGTCCGCAAAAGGCTGTTAAAGGTCAAGCTCTGGCAGACTTTTTAGCAGCTCACCCAGGCTCGAGTCGTCCAGAGTATATGAAGGAATCCCGATGAGGTCGCCGACTCACATGTGGCCTCCCATGATGATATATGGCGAATATTCTTCGACGGTGCTTCGAAAACTGGACCCAAGGGCAACATCGTCGTTGGAGTCGGGTGGTGTTGATTTCTCCTTCCGGACTGGTGATCAATCGCGCTTACTCCCTCACGGAACCCTGCTCTAACAATGTGGCCAAGTACAACGCTTTGGTCATTGGCCTCCAACTTGCAAGAAAGCTGGGGGTAGAATATCTTGAAACATACGGCGATTCACAGTTAATCGTCAATCAGATCCGGGTTCGTACGAAGTCCGCCACGAAGACATGATCCCCTATCACCAAATAGCGATCAACATTATTTCGCCATTTGAGGGATTCCTCATCGACATGTTCCCAGACTCCAAACATCGAAGCCGATGCCCTAGCAGGCCTTGCCGCCTCCCTAGCAGTGCCGAACCATACTCATCATTCGGTTGACGTGATAGGCCACGAACTGGTCGTCCCAAGAACAACGTTCAAGTCGTGGCGAGTTATTCTGCCCAAACGATCGACGAAGCGCCAGACTGGAGACAACCATTTATAGACTTCGTAGTCTACGACATCCTGTCCGAGAACCCAAAGTAAGCCACTTCCATCAGAAGGCTTCTCTAAGATTTTTCTACGATACAGAGACGAAAATGCTGTATCGACGATCCTACGATGGGTTATTGCTTCGGTGTCTGTCAAACACAGAAGCCAAAGAAGCCGTGCGCGAAGCTCATGACGGTGTCTGCGGGGCCCATCAGCCTGGCCCTAAATTACAAGACCGTCTTCGCCGGATGGGCTACTACTGGCCCACGATGGTAGCAGATGCGATAGACTATAAAAGAAAATACAAAGCCTGCCAAGTCCACGCAGACTTCATCCACCAAACATCTGAGTTTCTACATCCGACAGTGGCGTCCTGGCCATTTGAAGCATAGGGAATGGACATCATCGGCCCGATTACTCTACCTTTCTCCCGAGGACATCGCTTCATACTCGCGATCACGGATTACTTCTCCAAATAGGCGGAAGCTGTTCCGCTCGCAGAAGTAAAAACTTCAAACGTGATCAGCTTCCTCAAGCATCATGTCATCTATCGCTTTGGACTGCCCCGAAGGATCATCCACGATAATGGTCCGCAGTTCGCAAGCCATGCCTTCTATCGGTTCTGCGACAAGCATCGCATCCAGAATATTGCTTCGACACTATACAATCCGGCAACAAATGGGTTGGCAGAGGCATTCAATAAAATAATTATCAAACTTCTCAAGAAGTTTGTGTCTTCCAACAAACACGACTGGAACGAGAAGCTTGGTGAATGCTTATGGGCGTACCGTACTACAGTCCGAACAGCCACTAGGAATACGCTATTTTCCCTAGTGTACAGAGTGAGGAAGTCCTCCCATTGGAGACTCAAATACCCTCACTCTGCGTTGCCCTTACTTACCAATTGACGACGACGATAACTATACCATCGCCGGCTACAAGAGTTGGAGGCCTTAGATGAAAAGCGCCTCTTGGCTCAGCAAGGAATCGACTATACCAAGCACATCTCTGGAGCCTTCAACAAGAAGGTTAAAATCAGAACATTCCAAGTCGGCGATCTTGTTCTGGCAGTCCGGAGGCCGATGGTCATGACTCACAAAATCGTCAGCAAATTTTAGCCAAAATAGGAAGGTCCGTTTATCATTGAGGTCGTATTCTCCAACGGTGCTTACCGTCTCGCAAAACAAAACGGAGACTTGCTCATGTTGCCCGTCAATGGCAAGTTCCTGAAGAAGTATTATGTCTAAACGAATTTTCCAGATCATCGAGTCATGTACCCGCTGGTACCGCTGAACTCACATTCATAATATTCCAGATCATCGTTATGTACCCGCTGGTACCGCTAAACTCACATTCACAATAATTCCAGATTGCTGAGTCATGTACCCTTTGGTACCGCTGAACTCACGTCCTCCTTCCACAAAAATCCCAGATTATCGAGTCATGTACCCGCTGGTACCTCTGAACTTACACTTTGATTCCAAAAATCCCAGATTATCGAGTCATGTACCCGCTAGTACCTCTGAACTTACACTTTGATTCCAAAATTCCTGATTATCGAGTTATGTACCCGCTGGTACCCCTGAACTTACATTACGGTCACTTTTGGGAAAGGTCATGTATAACCATACCTCTGAACTTTTCTTCCTGAAAGAGCTCCTTCTCATGATCCACTACCCGCACTCCCAGTACACAAAAAAGGTAACAAATCTACAAATTTTCAAAAAATGACCATGTCGATGTTACCTCTGAGTCGTCTCAGTCCCGCCAAAAACAAACCCCTATACATAGAACTTCTATGTCCTCATTACCTCTGAGTCATTCTACGTACCCCCTTTATTGAGCCCACTCCTGCCATGTCCTCATTACTCTGAGTGGGAAGGCTCCGTCGAAGAAACCCTCATGCTTGCCATGTCCTCATTACCTCTGAGTAAGTATGTTGATTCCCTTTGACTTATTATCTGTACCCACAACCGGAGTACGCCAAGGATAGTAGGTCCACAAATATCCTCCGTTGAGTCCACTATCATGTCCTCATCACCTCTGAGTAGGAAGATTTCGCGGTAAGAAAACCCTATGCTTGCCATGTCCTCATTACCTCTGAGTAAGTATATTGGTTCCCTTTTCATCCTATTATCCATCCTAACCCAGGGTACACCAAGGATAATAGGCCCATAAAATGTCCTGTGATGAATTCCTCAGCACAGGCCCATTATTTTCATCATGCCCCGGGAGCCCAGCTGCTCCATGCATTCTTTCTTCGATACTCGGAACGTCTACGATGATATTACCGTAGAACCGTTCTAAGTATCCCCTATCAAACCTGTTATCCGTACCTAAAACCAAGGTATGCCAGGGGTAACAGGTCCACAGACAAGTCCCCCATGCGGGGCAAACACCACCATAATACTACAGGCACAACAAACAGTACAAGTAAAAGGCAGAATAAAAATACTCTTTATTTAAAAGTAAAAAAGCATTACATGTTTGGGACCACGTCCCTCTCAAAAAGAAAAGAAAAGGAGAACAGAACAAAAATAAGAAAGGCCGACTACAGTTCGGCATTACACAATTCTAGAAGGTGGTCCTTCACCAAGGTGGTCCTCCGCTCAAGCGCTGTCGAGCTCGGCGCTCAGCCTCCTGGGACAACTACTCGGATCATCCAAATACATATATGCCCGCCAGTCGTCTTCCAACTTCTTCAGGGCAATTTCCAGGTCAGCCGAGTTTGATTAACTCTGTCAGCCTCCTGGATAATCAGCCCCCTGTCGATACGGGCAGCCTCAAGCTCAGACTCCAGGAAAGCTAACTTCCTCTGAATCTCAAGGATCTGCTCCCGGTGTCAGAGATCTCGCGGGAGGCAATCGCTTCCCGAGCCGTAACATCTTCACTCTCGTGGCTCAATTGATCATATCGATCAGACAGATCGCGGAGGTCCTTCAGTATGGCCGGCCTAGTTTTATCCCGACGGCCCTTGTCTTCTCTATAACAGCTGTGAGGGAACCGCGCTCCTGATCTTAGCAGCAGACAGATCAGCCTGCCGCAGTACCTGAAGCTGGGCTACCAGTTGATCAGTCTCCAACAATTTGCCTCCAGAAGCGCAGCCACCCTTGCCCCACCGGAAGAGTCTTAAGGATATCAATTTGACCCGGGCGCATTGCCGGGCCAAGACAAAGAGGTCCCTCTTTCCACAGCAGTCGTTATCCCTTTTCAAGTGACGATGAAAGCTGTCGACCACGTCCTGTAACGCTTCGTCCAGGACCTCTGTAGAGGACGGCGTTAGAGGAAGCGTGGCCGGCAACATCGAAGGAATGGTGCTAGAACTTGCCACCAAGGGGACAAATTTCGAGCAGAACGATGCGCGGATAGCGGCTAACTCTTCCTCTGCCACCCGAAGAGCCTGGACACTTGGTAGGACAGAGGGGTCGACTCTCGGAGCCGCCCGAATAGAGGAGGACGCAAGGACTATCGTCCCCTGCCCCGGCTATCCCATCACTGGACTTGCCAAACTCGAGCCCGCAGGAGGCCATCAAGACGAGCCAGAAGGGGAGGGGGTACGCTCCTCTCCGCCAGTGCCCCTTCGGCAGAATCTGTCTCAACAATGTCCGTCCTCGGCACTGGAGAGCCAGGACCTGTATGTCCATAACAACAATCAATCGACGTGACCCGAAGGATGTGATAATAGAGCAGATAGGCCTCCTCGCAAGTTAAGATTCGGCTTATCTTACCAGGGGAGGAGCATGGAGGCTGTAGCTCGTTCGCAGCTGGCGCAGTCTTCTCACCCGCGATCTCCAAGTTAAATTCGGCCGGCTCCTCTGTCCCAGCCACCTCGAAGGGAGATACGACTCGATCAGCATCATCTTGATGGAATTCAGCAATTTCAGGGACAGGCTCATCGGAGCCCCGTCATCCCGAGTCACGACCTCGGCAAATTGAGATTCCCCTTCTTCTGACACCTACAAGAAGGAAGGAAGATGATTAAAATCAAAGCTAGAAGAAAGGAAGAACCGGTAGTGACTTGTTTACCTCTGGCGCGGGGTCAACTTCCTCGCCCCTTTCCCTTATAGTTAACTTGTGGTGTCTGGTCACAGCCAGTTTCCGGGAGCGAGGAATACCGCCAACATGAGAAATTTGCCTGCTACGCTTTCGTGCAGGGCCGGGTGCAACGGGTGGCTGATCTACCACCATCTCATCTGGCAAAACAGGCGGCTGATCTGCCCCTACATCTGCCACCAGAAGGGAAGAGTCATCTCCATCATGCTCGTCGCCCTCATCATTCGCAGTAGTGGAGTCCGAATCTGGCACTTCGACTCTATTCTTCCTTTTCCTCGTCTTGGCCCCCTGGGACCTCTCTTCCAGGCCGGTACCAACGATAAAACTGGCACCCGGGTTAAAACCGACAGGGGGTTTGTTCGCCATGACATGATACAGAGCCGCCATATACAAAATCTCGACCGACGCCTTAATATCAGGGACCGAGAAAAGGGTACGGGTATGGAATGTATCGTAGTAGTGCCAGGCCCTGATGCCGTCAAGAAGGCTACCTTCAAAATCCAGACAAGAGCTGGGACTGTCTAGCAAAAGCTGGCTGTATCCAAATTGTCGGACAAACCTGCTGGGCAGATAAGGCTCCAGAAAGACAGTATTGCGGTTGCGATACACCAGATGAGCGGGGCGGATGTTACGCAGCCACAGAAGCATCTGGCCGTCCAGAAGTTGAGGGGCCCCAATATCGTCGAGATGTACGGCCGCTATTTCCTCAGCAGTAAAACGAGGGACAGATATGAAAATGTTGTATATATCTGCCCTCGCTAGCGCCATCCGACAGGCACGCATGGTCTCGTACTCCCAAGACTCATTACGATAACGGAAGATAAAAGCGTCATCGTCAGTTATGCCGTCTTCAGAGCCCGGTCTCATCAAAGACGGATAATGCATTAGCAGCCACCCCTTCAGATAATGATAGGGCAGCTCAGTCCGTTCAAAATCTTTTGTCACATCGCGGGCGATGACCTTGGACGTGAAAGTGTGAAGGCCACGGTGTATGTTGCACACCATGGCCGGGAGGAGAGCTAGCTTGACTCGCAAAACTAACTTCACAGTCGGAAGGATAAATTACGACTGATCCTCTCAATAGAACAAGCTCCTCCCGAGACTACACAATTTCGCAGCCATATCATCAAGAATCCCGCCAGAAGCGCCTTCTCTGACAGTTCTTGGGTATCCTGATAAAAATAACCAAAAAAGTCGATTTTACTCCCGAATCTGTCACTAGTGGTGGCCACCCTCTTGGCCAACGACACCAAGGCTTTAACCGCCTCCCGGCATTGAGAACGTCGGGAAGTAACTCGACCTGAGGCACCCATCGTGAAGAGATAGTGCACCCAGTCCTTGGTGTGGGAGCATTCCCTTCCGAGCTGCTGTCCTTTTTGGCTATCTGATGACATGTGCTATAGTGGCATAATATTTCTTGATAAATAGGAATGAAGCCGGGATACCATCCCTCCAACTCTTCGAACTCCTCATTCGTGGGAGTGTACGCATCAAAAGCTTCGTCCCCCCAAGGAAGCTTGGGGACCGCGTGTATTTTATGGAGCGCAAGCCCCATTTCCCCTAGGGTGTATAGAAGGTTCCCGTACGGTGGTTATACATCTCCAGCAGAGATATAAATAATCTCTTGTTTATGGGCAAGCTATGGCTGGTGCCCCGAATAGCATGATAAAGACCAATCTCACATAGAAAGGCCTCATACTTTCGCAAGATCCACATAGACAGATTGGTCCATGAGGGAATAGGATGTATCCAACTAGGAAGCGTCAACCGGCCAATGGGATAGGAGCCCTTCCGAGCAAGTTGGTTCATAAAAGTGTCGGCTGCAGAAAACGTGAAATTAGGACCCGACACATTCAAGAAAGTACCCGGGGCCAGTCCCATTACAGAACGGCTGGTGTGCACCTTGCCCGCACACACTGACTTATGATGTTGTTATAATGGATGTCTCCCACAAACATCCCACTTCGGATAGGAGTTAAAGACTCTTCCATCTTCCGGTCCAGTGGGAGCATTGAACCAAGATAGTGGGAAGTGACGCTCCATTTGGAGGATGTGGATCGCCATCCCATTAGAAACAAAACTCCAGTTCTCTGACACATCCAGAACCTGACTGTTCTTCACAGTCAAGACGTCTCCGAAGAAGAACGCAGGCTTCAAGTATTCCCCTTCTAATCTCCCCGAGTTCATCATAGCGTTGAGAAAATAGAAACACTACGCCAAAACATACATTTTTCGACAGACCAAAACTGTCGTAAATCACATTAAACGACAGTTTTGGCTTGTCAGAACATCCGTCGTTAATAGCGCGTCCCAAAATTTAAACGACAGTTTTGGACTGTCGTTTTATAGCTGAATAAAACGACAGTTATTATCCGTCAAATAAAAACGACGGACTAAAACTGTCAAATAATCTGTAAATTGGTCTGCAACTATTTTTACTTTTTCAACAGGTAAGGTCTGTCGTTTTTTGGAAACAAAATTTTTAAAAAAAATCTCAATTCAACCATATCAAATATATTTAAACATATTTATCCTCTATGTAAAACTGAAATACCTCTGAATAAAATTTCTTATAAACATCAACAATGGAAAAACTCAATAAAAATTGCATTAACTACTAAATGTATCGAGTTTAACATAGCAATATTACATCAAAAGACAAAAAGTAACTCCAACGTTTCTAGCTTACAACAATTTCATTCACGTGATGAACAAAAAGATAATGTTATTGCTAGCTTACAATCTCAAGTGTAGTACAGAAAAAAGAGAACTTCAAAACCGCAAACTGAACTGAATATTTTGGCGAATGAATCATTTTCCAACAGTAATATCATCAAACTTTTCGTCTCTATCAAACAACATCTTCAAAAGGTAAGCCTTTATGGGCAAGGTAGACAGATCATGTCCCTATATACAAAAAAACAATATAAGTATAGAATAGTTCTTGATTTCCCATAAATATTCAAAAAAATCTACAAAGTTGTATAACTATATAACAAATGATAGAAATAGATGATAATAAAAAAATAAGTATAACCGTAGACATGTCTCTAAGAGTATATTAAATGTCAGCTCAAAATGAGTATAAAGTAGTATTAATTTTGTCACATATTACATGTGAAGTTTGCTAAATGTGGTGAATAACCTAATTTTCTAGAGTTCTGTATCAACAAGAATTATTTATGATATCGTACAAATATTAATATAACTTCTATTAACTTGGTCAAGAAAAAAAAAAAGTTCAATAATTAGACAATTTGGGCCAAGTACAATAAACAAGCATATTTCTCACAACTAACATGAACCCAATAGGAATGTCCTAGGATTATTGAATGTGGAACTACTTCAATCTCACAAAACCCTTCAATCCGTCGAGCATTTGATCAGGAATCCAAATAAATTTGTCATTTCCATATAGACATGCCACAGAATCAGACAAACGTTTATATTTTGATTTAATTATTTCCTTTTCTTCTCAATTAAAACCATTCTTTTTTTTTGGTAATGATAACCAATACAAAGCACAGACTGAACAAATAATGCTCGTACCAACCATGGGTGACAACCAAAACTAGACAAATATATAGAGATCAGAAAGTTCAAACAAAATAGAAATAATGAACAAAAGAAGTCATGTACGTGAAGAACTGCACTGACCTTGAACCAAATCATTGATAACTTGTGATTGCGGAGATACATTAATATTTGTTCCTCCAATAGTATCGAATGATGACTGTTGATAATGATATAGTGAATTTGTGTCACCAAGCATGTCCATCCAATTCTTGGGAATGAAGCATTTTCCTTATAAGAATCAGCCCAAACCTAAATCATTTTCATCATATAAATTTTAAGCCGTAATGATCATTCGAGATGGAAATCATACATATATAAGAAATCAAAATGTACTGTATACTATCACTCTCTCCAATAAGATAATAAATAAATATTATGGATTATAAAAGTCAACTGATCAAAGTTGTTGCATGTATCGAGTTAAATTTTTATCCAGTAACTGATTTGATAAACATGTTTCTGCAGTGATGAGTGAACCCGTTTGCTTTCAGGGTAAAGTAGCCAGACATGGACACACTTATTCAATACCATGTTGTACAGCTCATTCATATACAAAATCCATTTGTACGTATATATCTACTAACATTGCATCAAACAGTTGGAAAAATAAAAAAAAATTGATGAAAGAAATCACACCTAAGATATCTGGAGTAAAGCTTCTGCACAAGGCTGCATTCAAAGGATTCACATATATCATTAGGCTATGTTTAGAGAAGCATATCAAGGAACACAAAATAAAGAGAGTTTTTTTCTTCATTTGAAATTTTAAAATCATCACAAATTCTTCTAGGTTTTCCATGTAACATCTTATGCTGATAACATGTTTAAAATTCATGATGTCAAGAAATATTACTGATAACATGTAAAGATTAAAGATCTCATGACATACACATCCTATATTTTGTACTAGTTCTTAGTATCAACCACCAGTAGCACATAGAATTGATAGCATGTACCATGTCTGAAGTTCAAAAATGCAGCTCAAGGGGTGAAGCAAAATACCTTTTATCAGCAACATTTTGGTTCCATCTTTCTTGTTATGTATCATATCAATATTTACAAATATAGCTCCATGGCAAACCTGAAAAGAAAATTTGTCCCTTATAACACTACGGGTCAAGATTATTTACATGTATTGTGCAATTTGAAGTACACTAAGGGTAAATACCTCATCCAGAGAATTGTCCAAAAGCTCGCAAAACTATAAAAGTGAAAACAAATAAGACAATTAGATCAAATTTCACAATCAAACATGCCAATTTCACTAGGAGTACAATAATCAAGTAGTGAATAGAAAAATATAACACTACTAAAAGAATATTCCAGGAGCTTACCTCCAAGGGCCCACTTATGACTAGTAGATTTTGAATGAAGAAACTTGGGGTGACCCCTCACTTGACCCTTGCCCACTGTTGAAAAAACCTTAAGTACTTCATGTCTCCAAGAAATATAAATATGCAAGAGATAAAACAAATAAAACCTTATGTACTTCATGTTTTTTCTCTCTAGAAACTTGTTTACCTGATGCTTTTTGACATCATTCTTTCGTCGGGACATCATTTTAAGAACCCCAATGTGCAGTAACTGATAACAGAAGAATAATGGATATTACATAGAAATTGTGTCTTGTGTCTTCTAAGATCATCCTCTACTATGCACATGTGCTAAAGTACTCTGCTAAAGTTTGTACTTCTCCGAAGAGAGAAACTTGGAAGTGATTCCAACCCCAAACTGCTGAAATTAATTGGGCTCTTAATACACCCAGCAACAAGAAGACTTCAACAAAAATGTAGAAGGAAGAGATAGTCTAATGAAATTAATTGGGCTCTTAGAGGCTTGGTCTCCTCGTAAGTCATCATCCAGGAAGAAGTCGGAGGATGAAGAAGAGCTACCATTAATGAGATGGGTCATTGTTGGTTCGAGCCTCGTTGTAGCCTTGGACTGAGCTTCGTCATAGAGACACATGTCCATACTTTATGTAAAATGTAGCAGCAGCAGATAAAATGCAACAGCAGATGAAGAGAGAATGCATCAACAGATGAAGAGACACAATGTCCATACTTAATGTAAAATACAGCAGTAGCAGATACTAGTAATCATCAAAACAACAACAAAATAGATAAAATACAGCAGCAGCAAATAAAATGAGTAGCATTTAGCAAAGCATCATTAATGTAAAATCAAGTATGACATCTAAGAACAGATAAAATGCTGCCCTAATGCAGAAACCTGGGAAGAGATAGTCTAACTGATAACTAAGATGAAAGAGACGCATGGACAGATGAAGAGAGAATGTTACGAAGTGTAATAAATTTTAGAGGTAATAAATCTACAAAATTAAGCATAAATTAAATACAGTTCTAAGTTACAGTCTTCAAATGATTAGAACTCTATGGTAGATCAAAATTGGTTGGCATATCCAAAAGAAATATGCCAAAACTATAGCCTTCTAATATAGCTGCTCCATCTATGAACAAACCTAGCTCAAAGGGCATGTCATAGCTTGAACAATATCTGGAGAGAGGATTTTCTATGGTCCAAATTAACAAGATAGTGATGAATTTGCCAGCTATACAGAGGTAGTTTTTAGATAAATATTATGTAGCAAACTAAACCAATGTTCACCAAACTGTGTCAAAAGGACTTTGATCAGATCAGAGGGGTCATAGAAATGACAGCAACATTATACATCTAATCAGAATGCAATCCTTGATTTAAAGTTCCTCTTACATGTAAGCTACTAATGGCATAGACCCAAGATGCAAGTCATAAAGTACAGGAACTACAAAGAAAAAACCTTCAACCACATAAGAATAAAATTCATTTATTTTCATGCTAAACTCATAAGGAACCATTGATGATGATGTTGATAATGTCAAGTTTATCATTGTTCTTCACAGGTTTAGCCTCTCCAAAGAATTCCAGTTGTCAGGCTCTATGAGGGAGACTTACAGTTAACTAGCTTTAATATATAACACAACATTAAAAAGAAGCAAGGACATATAAAGCTTTTGAAAAAGAAGATTAAATGTCCTTGAGATAGCATATGGACAACATAAGTTTCTTCAGTAATGACAGTAAATAACTATAATCAAAATGGTGCATTATAAGACGCACAACTAGATTGCCTAGACCTGAAACCAATCCGACCTAACCTAATATATATACACACATCTGAAATTAAGACCCATGTGTCAGCCATCAGGTATGAGATCCAAATTCCAAACTGTATATGAAATCAATACTATGTGAAATAAAGACCCATGTGTAAGCCATCAACTTTTATCTCAAGAGGACATCCTGAAAATATTTGCCTAAACCATATATGTTCTAAATCTCTGTTAACATTCTATAACCAGCCATCGCAAACCTCTACTGATAGTCAAAATTGAGCTAGCTACTTGAATTTCCCTCTATTTTCCTAAATCTTTCCCAGATTATATAACTACATTTTTTCTGAGAATAAACAAAACGAGACTCCCTTTAGGAAAAGCATTTGCTTATCAAGAGCTAATCATATGAAACATGATAGGTAGTAACTAGTCTTATCTCAGAAGAAAAAATGCAAATATAGATGGACAAATAAGAGATTGACAAATTTTGGAAAGTCCAAAGCAGATAGCTCATCGAGCAAGCGTCAGGCCAAAGCCCTTGCTAGAGAAGGTAAGGGAGGTTGCTGTCAGCAACCAAGCACAAGATAACGACAAAACTAAGGGAGACACCGCTGTGTCATGGAAGACACAGTCGAGGCAGATGTTGACGCAGTTAAGGAAGAGACCGCGAGTCCTCGGGAGATCGAATCGCTAACTGAGGCTGACAAGGAAACCCGAGGAAGCGCCCGATGTTTTGTTGCTTATGATCATAGGACGACTTTATTACGATTTTGGAAATTAAGGACATAGCTAATTTGGTTGATTTAGAACGTAAAACTATCGAAAACTGTTGATATAGTTGACTCAGTTATCAATATACTTATGTTCAGCTCTCTATCCTTGCTCACTTTATGATTCATAAACATAGAGAACAAGTGCACATTTGAGTCATAAGAGGACTTTGAAGAATAACTATGCATTTGATTCAAAATCATATTATGGATGAGAACTGGTTGAAACTCTAAAAACTCTAATAATGGAGAGTAGATAATCATCTAATTAATTGAATTTCGACGGGGAACACTAATTGCTTATTGCAAGTTATCGTTAATTAGATGATATACTTGTGCCTTGTGGTAGACTAACTGTTTGAGGATGTCCACAGCTTTGAGTAAAATCCAGGTAAGGAGAGATGGCAACTGAAGGAGAAGACCATGTACTACTGCCAAGAGTAAGAGTAGAAGATAACTTACTGAAGGACATGAAAGGAACAAGTTCTTTGTGAGGTATTAGCACCAAAATAGACTTAAGCATGCCTTTGAAGAGGAGCAGATACCTATTACCTGAAATTGGCTAAATGTCCTATAACCATTTAAACCATAAACAAGAATATTTGCATCAATGTCATCTTACCAAAAACCTTTTACAACAATGTATTATGATCTAACACCACCATAATATTAACAGTATAATAGTCATCATCATCCAAGCCTTTTCCTACCGGAATGGGTTAGCAATGGAGCATAGGAAAGCTCCACAAAGTATTTGACAAAGTATTTACAACCGGCTACCAACCTAGCATCAAAATTCTATGTTGGTGTAAATTCCTAGCCAAAGTGCTATGAGCAGGACCACTAAGAGTATAACAGAAAAGCAGAAAATGTATTTGCACCAATCCTATCAAAACAAAGGCTTTTCCATAGTAAAGCAACAAATGTATTTGTATCAATCTCATCTTAACAAAAGATTTTAACAACACTGTATGTTTTGATCTAAGATAACTGAAACAGTAAAACTGAAGGAAAGATGTCAGTCAGATATTTCAAACTCAAGACAATATTGAATCAAACACTCGTACGCTTTGCTATATTAGGATTTAGAACACCTAAAGGAACTCAAAACTTTAAATTATGATGATATCCCAACCAGTTTATAACTTGTACTTCAGTATGAAAGATGTGAAGTCTTGATTGTATTGAAGAAATGTACAAATCATTTTAGACATATACGAAAGCAACTAGAAAACAGGTCATTTCTATACATATCAATATTATATTCACACATTTGCATATAGATCAATGTACTATACCGTGGCCCAGTATGGGCTTAGAGGAACTATGGAAGGTTCTTATGTAACAGTAGGATACCCATACCTCACTCAAGTGCCAATGTAACATTGAATGATAAGTAATTTCATGGACGGTCAATATTATGTGGGCCATCAAATGGATGTTTCACACTGTTCTTCATGTACTTCATGCCTTAAACATATAAACTTCATGTCCCATATAACATGAGGACCTATTTATTCTAGTCGCAGAAAATGATTCATTCTGTAACTTGATTCTTACTATCTATTCTAGTAACAAAAAGCATATATATCTTTTAACAATTTGCTTTTCAGTGAGGCCTGTTATATAAATCATATAATAACAATTTTAAAAATACACATTAGTACACACACGGATTTGATACTACAACTCTAGGTGTGTAAAAAAAATACACATTTTGCATAATCTGGTAGCTAATTTCTGCACCTAGAGTTGCAGTATCAAATACCCGGATCGACACAGTAGGGCTTTTACATCACCTGGGCCGCCTAAACATGTATGAATGTGCAAGATAAATAATTGATCGACGATCTAAATTTACAATCTTTGTGAAATGGATTTGTTGTTAAAAAAGGGTTTTAATCCCACACCATATCCCCTTCCAAGTCCGACTCGGTCAAACATTTCCTCAAACACCACAGCTTCAGTGACCCCTAGATCACCAACCTCATCACCATCTAAAGCCCTTCCATCCTCTTCGGAGACCCCGATCGGACCATAGAGCCCAACCTCTGTGCCATCTGTGACATGGGCTCGATGATCCCAACCTCCATAGGCTAATCGTCTGTAACCCCAGGCCCTCCAAAGCTTCTCCGTCTTCCCCGTATCCAGTTCTAGAGGACCTTCCTTGATGGAGACTCGACCTCATCACCCACGACATCGAAAGACATCATCTCGATCAGGTTGGCGAAAGCACACCACCACTTCCGTAGACATGGCAGCCACCATTATCATCACCATCTCCACTACCACTCCTCTATTGCCTTCTCTAACCCAAACCCAAACCCAAATCCACGTACATAGGGAGAATAAAAGTAGAGGTTTTGAGAGAAAAAGTTTTTTAGAATAAGAGAATTATCTTAGGGTTCTAGCGGGTTCCAGCGGGAGGGGGGAGACTTCCAGCGGGAGGGGGAGGGGTTGAGAGGACGAAAAGAGTTGTTGAAGGGGTTTCCAGTGCCAGGGGAAAAGAATTTTTGAGAGGAAGAAAAGATGTGGAGAAAGAATAGGGTTTCCAGCGGGAGGGATCGGGATTTGGAAAAAAAAATTAAGGAGGCAAACTTGGAGCCAAAATTTTCAACAAAATTTGGATGTCAAACGACAGTTTCAATTTGTCATATCTAAATCTACAATTTTGGTGAAATATATTTAATATTAAATAACAGTTTTAATCCGTCGAAATTATAATGACAGTTTTAATACGTCGTTGTTAGACTACTCTAACTGTCGCAAATCGTCAGTTTTGGTGTAGTGAAAGGCTGGTTCTTGAGGGCATTCAATCTCGCCGGAGGCTCGTCACTAGGAAACTGGTCCGCCACATGCCTAACTATATGGTCGTACCTATAGCCTAGAGCAGCTTGGGCACGACCTACCAGGAGTTCTCCAGCAGCATTAACCGGAAAATTCATTGAGAAGAAGACAAAAAATAAGTTAAAAAGATGGACAAAAAGAACTGATGGGTGTCTTCGAGCTTATGCGGCTCCAATTTAACAAAGCCTCATGCGGCTCAAGCTCAGAAGAACACTTATGCGGCTCCAACTTAATGAAGTCTCATGCGGCTCAAGCTCAGAAGAATACTTATGCGGCTCCGTTCAGTGAAGGCTCATGCAGCAGTGCTCTCATAGGGCCCTCAGGGTTCGGATAAGTTCGTATGGACCACATGACAGACAAATTTGTGCGAATCTATGCGGCTCAGCGTAGCTTATGCGGCCTCGTTGGCGAAGCACGTATGCGGCCACAGTGGCGATTCTTATGCGGCTCGCGGCTCGACCATGGGACGAACATGCGGCTCACATGAAGATGAAGGCTCGCGCATAAAGCATGCGACGTAGCCATAGCAGTTAGGGCTTTTCTTAAACTCATATAACGTCTTGCCAGCAATAGGGGGATGGACGTTAAGGTGAACTATGGACACGGATGGTGGAGGAGCGACCGCAGTCGAAGTAGAAGCAGCCTTCTTGCCCTTCGCCACCGCAGTCGACGAAGACGCCGCCTTCTTACCCTTCGCTGTAACGGTCTTCTTGGGAGCCATTGATCGAAGAAGAGGATAACAATCGGGGTAGGGAAAGTTCGGAGTAGAGGAGAAAGTAAAGAAGTTTTCTCTCTTAAAATCCTCTTATTTATAGGAGGACAAAAGAGGGGGGGCACGTAGACTAATAGCCGCCTCGGGAAAGACGAAACCGACTCCTTGGATTTTGTCCCTCTCTCATAAAGGAGATTCACCCAGGGCATAAAATCCAAAGATTTAATGAGCCGACCCTTGGGATTTCCCTAAAGACGGCACTAAAACGAATTAAAGACAATTAAAGACACGCGCACGTGGCAAGGAGCTATGCGGCCCGAAAGTCCCTACGGCTGATTGACTCAATGCGGCTGAGACATCCATGCGGCCGAGACATTCATGTGTCCAGGACATCATATGCGGCCATAAGAGTTTATACATAGCCACGCTTCTTATTCAAAGTATTTCAATTTGCAAATTGAAAACTTTGAAGGGGGTCTTGTAGAAGCATGAAAAAGAATAAAGAAAGATCCATGCGGCCAGGAACCCCATGCGGCTCAGAGAGCTCATGCGGCTCAGGGATCCATGCGGCTCTAGCGTCTATGCGGCTCAAAATGTTCCATGCGGCCCAGAGAGGGACCACGTGGCCTTTAACAGCTCTTTCCTTTGTCTTTTTCTGTATTAAATGCCTTGACGGCTGACAGCTCTGACAAATGACAGCTCTGACACAAAGAGGCAATAATGACTCCGTCATAATGGCAGACTCCTAGGGAAACGAAGAAAATCTCTGACACAATCCGTCGAAATCCAGAAACTTTCATGCGGCCCTGATACGTGGACAGTCGTATGCGGCTCAGACAGAGACCACCCCATGCGGCTCAGGCCGAAGCTGTCCCATGTGGCTCAGGCCGAAGCTATTCCATGCGGCTCAGGCAGAGGCTACCCCATGCGGCTCACGAGGACTATCTCCATACGGCTCACGAAGAAGGCACCCATCATGCGGTCACCTACGCTCATGCGGCTCAGATCATCACCATGCGGTTCAAATGTTCAGGGGCCACTCCCAAGCAGCCTCGACACGTGGCTAGCCTTATACGGCTCAATGGGGAGCAATCCTCATGCGGCTCAGATTTCCTCAGTGGCTCGCAGTTAAGACACGTGGCATGATAGTGGGACACATGGCATGATAGTGGGACACGTGGCATCAAATCGATCAAAATCCATCAACAAATCCTAATAAAATATTGGGATCAAATCAGATCATTTGCAATCAAGCAAATCAATAACACATGGCAGGAAATTTGAGATTGGCATAACAAATCATGAGGATTTATGTCAAGCATCATTAATTACCCACAAAGATTTGATACAATCACATTAATTGCTCAAATCTATTATATTCAAGATGAGCAGCCTAGATTCATTGATCCTTAGCCGTCGACTTTTGAGAATGGACAATCATTACAAAACCCTAATGATGCCCCCACTCTTATAAATAGCAGGGTGTCATTCCCTTGCGAGAGGAGGGGGAACACAGAGAGAGGAACAGAGATAGAGAGAGTCAGAGAGAGAATATACAGAGATCGAAAGAAGAGCATTTCTTCATCAACGTCGAGCAGTTCTTCTACAGAGCCAAGGCTGCACCCGATCGTCCAATGAGTAAGGAAGAGCGGCCGTCGCTTTTCTGAGCCTCTATCGTCACCCCCCAGAATCTAAAATAAACAATTATACTTAGATTGCTGTACCTAGGTTTTCGTCCCTAGGCTTTCTTTGTACAAACGAGTTTGTATTGTGAAGTAAAAGTCCAGTCCTCCGATAATTATTCCGTTCTTTTATATTTCATGGCAAACAGACCATCCAATCATCTTCGGCCGGAAGGACGATCCTCAGCCCTTCACCATAGAGAAGGTCGATCTCGAATCAGATGTCGGGAGATTTCCTCTGTATCTTTATAGCCCCCAATCCAAATACCTCATGCAAAAACAGGAATATGATCTGGAGACTACGCCAGGCTTGAACTACGACACCGGTCGAC
Source organism: Iris pallida (assembly GCA_029216955.1). Taxonomy (NCBI): domain Eukaryota; kingdom Viridiplantae; phylum Streptophyta; class Magnoliopsida; order Asparagales; family Iridaceae; genus Iris; species Iris pallida. The sequence goes on along the minus strand of JANAVB010013808.1, from coordinate 17,821 downwards.
GATTACCTTTGAAGCCACCAGTCCCGGCTGACAAACTACGGGACTACTACAGCAAGACCCGATGTGGATTAGGGTATGTTACGCCCACAACGACCCCTGAAAGTTCAGATAAGAAATGCGACTGATATTTACATTCAACCGGATCACCAACTTCTGATTCGGGTACCAGCATCGGAGACGTATTCAGACAAGTCCTGTCAGTCAATATGACATTCGCCGACACTTACGAAGAAGATGAAGACATCCCTAAAATCCTCAAATTAGAGCCGTGGGCCCAACAGCTGGATGCACAATGGGAAAAGCGGTTCGAACAGAGAGAACCTTCTACCGAAGATGAGGTTATACAGGTCGACCTCGGCAGCGAATCTTCTCCAAAACCAATCTTCATCAGTAAAAGCCTAACAGACGAAGAGCGAAAATCACTACTGGAACTTGTCAAAGAATATTGATGTGTTCGCCTGGAGCTACGAAGACATGCCAGGACTAAACCCCGAAGTTGCCCTTCACAAGCTCAACATTCAGTCAGATGCGAAGCCAGTCAAACAACAACAGCGACGCTTCCGCCCGGGCATCATGGATGCGATCGAAGCTGAAGTCAACAAACTGATAGCCAGCGGCTTCATTCGTGAGGAACAACATCCTAACTGGGTCGCCAATATAGTATCGGTCCTCAAGAAGAATGGAAAGATTCGAATCTGCATCGACTTCCGCAATCTGAACGAGACATATCCCAAAGATGAATTCTCCCTCCCTATCACAGACATCATGATTGACAACACATGCGACTTCGAACGCATGTCATTCATGGATGGTTTCTCGGGGTACAACCAAATCAAGATGTCTTCTGATGACGAAAAGCACACCTCATTCCGAACACCGATTGGCACGTATTGCTACACAGTCATGCCTTTTGGTTTAAAGAATGCTGGCATCACATATCAAAGAGCCATGAGTATCATCTTCAGAGACAACTTGCGCAAGACTGTGGAGTGCTATGTTGACGACATCGCCGTCAAGAGTCGCTATAAGGGAGACCACCTGCATGATCTGAGGACAGTGTTCGACCTGATGCGAGCACACAACCTGAAGATGAATTCTACAAAATCTTTCTTGGGCGTATCCAGCGAAAAATTCCTGAGTTTTATTATTACTGCCCAGAGAATTCATGTAGACCCAGAGAAGACGAAGGCAATTATGGAGATGGGTCCCCCGAGAAATCTTCGCGAACTCAGAGGCCTTCAAGGGAGGCTAGCTTATATATATTAGATATATATATGTATGTGATATATATAGGTAGCCTACATGTTAGGTATAATCGTATATTAGATTGTATGATATTAATGTGTGTATTATAGCTAGGCTTATGATTTGACTTGTGTAGATGAGTTATGGGTTGGCTTATGGCATGGTATTGCCTGGTGAGCCTAGATTAGACTTGTTTAGTCTTGTTAGACCTAGAATAGAATAGTTAGACTAGTATAGACTAGTTTGACTTAGGTTTGACTTGGTTGACCTAGTTTGACTTCTAGGGTTGACCAGAGTTGACCAAGAGTTGACTTTGGTCTAGATTGACCTAGATTCATGTAATATGCATCGTAGTGCATTTTATTACTATTCTGGACTTGTTGTGACTTGTGTTGTTCTAATAGGAGCCAGACACCACTCCTCGAATAGTACTTCCGTTTCGAACATTCAGTTAGTAGGCGAGTACATTCTCTGATCTTTTTATACTTATCTGGACTATACTCTTGCTCTAGATTACTTTACTTGATGCTGACATGTATCTTTACGGATTAGTACTATATGGATCCTTTCCTGAGATTTTATCCCTCTACGGGTGCATCGGGTATTTCATGTTCATGTACTTTATCATGTGTATCAGGTACTCCTTGTACTCGTACTAGTTCATGTATTCACATGTTCTCATGTGCTTTCATGTGCTTTATCATGTGTCTCATGTACTACTCATTACATGAGTTTACATATCTTTAGCTGTATTTATGTGCCAATAACGTAACTTGAATGGATCCTTGTGTATTGATTGGGGCGGGGTGAGTAGAATTGGTTATGTGATCATTATCTCCAGTAGCTGTATTCATGTGCCTCTTAGTTGTATTCATGTGTCCCTAAGCCGTTTACATAACCATATTATACTCTAAATCACGTAGCCACTTACAGTCTTTACTATCATGTATTTACTTTCAGTTACAAAATATCTCCTGTTTACTCGTACTTCCTTTTCAGTACTTCCTGTATTTTACTCTATTGCATGTTTTATACTCCTAACCTGCTATGAACTGTTTTGAGAGATATGTGCTCGTTTCCGTCCTGACTGGACCTGTTAAAAATTTTACAGTGAATGATGAGGCTCTGGTGTCTACCCCTCTTGGTGCAGCATTAGACATCACTAGTGACTTGGGCCTACTAGCAGTTGATGATACTTCCCTAGATTAGGATGTCTTTATCTTTCTGGATTCTGTATTGAGTTCTGAGATGTTATTTGGATATGTAATTATTTAGACACTTAGAACTCTGGTTTGTATCTCTATGTTTTCATTTCTGGATATTATCTATCTTTCCTTTCATGTTCTACCTTAGATGTGACTGAGATATATTCTGCTATGTCACCCCCATTCGGGGAGTATAATTGTTTATTACCTTTATCTGTTAGATGTTGTGACCTAGGACAGCGTTCTACCGCCGACACTGCGGCGTAGGCTGGACGTACCCACGTCTCGTGCCCTTACTCTAGGGTGCGGGTCGTGACAGTATTCTTTCTGTTGATTCTTTGTGGACTATTTGGGTAGATGGAGAATTGAGTTGATTACCTTGTTTAAATTCCTTCCTGGCCAGAAGTCTCCCATAAATGGCAAGTCTTTGAAATGATACAAATTTATGAGTGTGTTGGTGACCATGAGTTAACTCTGTGTGCATACAGGTATTTGATTATGATACTGGGACAATAGGGTTTTAACTAGTGAGCAGTTGTGTATGAGTTAGAGATACTATTGGTTTGTGGGCCAACTAAAGTATCATTCAATTTAGATTGAATATTATAATATTAGTTTTAGAATTCTGATTAATAGGAATACCTATAAACTATTTTCTTTGTAAATTATGTAAATTCTAATTGTTGCATTCTTATTTAGAAAGTTATAATTAATCTAGATTATAGTAAAATAGTTAGTTTCTTAATAGATAAAAAAATAATTAAATTGTTTTATAAGTACCAGGAATAATTGTATATAACTTAACCAACTTGTACCTACTAAATAAGCAGGAGGACATTCAACTTTATACTTTACCCGTACTTTTCGGAACAAGGCAAGTACTTTTCTATGGTCTTGTATATTTATATTCTTGTACTCTTGCTTGTAACACGTCATGACATTATATCATGTACCCCTGTACCCTTGTATTCTTGTTCCTGTACTTACTTGTGTCGGGTGGAGAAATATACTAGCCATGTGACCAATCCCTGGTTACTATATCATGTAGATAGCTTAGGCCTCGTATCGTGCACGCAGGCCCTAAGCCGTACCATATTTATGTACTTCTGTACGTGCTCTTGTACTCACCCCAGCCGGTCACATGGACTAGATGTATTTCAAATATTGTGCACTTATCATGTCTGGTACTTCAGGATTATAGTTTCATTCATGTATATTCTATTTCCTGTACTTTACATTTTTCTGTACTTTACATTCCTGTACTATAGTTCCTGTACTTATTTCTTGTACTACTTTTATGTACTTTCCTGTTCATTCCCGTATTTCACTTTCATGTACCCCTGTATTATTTCATATCATGTTCATGTTTCATTACCTAGAACTGTACTTTGCTCCGTTCCTGACTAGGATATTTTGTAGGTGAGTTGGAGGCTCTGTGTGACACATATTATGGCCGAGAGCTAGTAGAGGCAGTAGAGCCAGCTGGAGTTGCTCTTGACTTAGAGGCTGCAGAAGACTAGAGCTTTACCTTAGTACTTTACATTTTCCTTGTATTTTGAGACTAGTAGACTCTATCTTTCATTTTGCTGGAATGTAATAAATTCTGAGACTTGTACTTTTATTCTGGGATACGTTATAGATGCTATGATTTGTACTTGTCTTGATTATCTGGATAGATTTCCCTAGCTTGGTACAGCTTACTTCGTCGTGTCTAACGACGAAGGCTGGGCGTGTCCGACTCGTGTCCGATTATTCGAGAGCAGGTCGTGACATTGACCCATCTCTTTTGGGCTGACGGTGCATGTCGATTCGATTACAAATTATTTGGAGATTCACTAGCATTTGATTCTACATATAAAATAAATAGAAGTCAAATGTCGTTGGTGGTTCTAGTAGGTACAAACAATCATGCAATGACGTGTGTGTTTGGGTTTGCAATGATCCATAATGAGACTGCAGAGACATATTCTTGGATTTTAGAAAAATTCTAAGAGTGTATGAATGACAAATTATCAGTTGTAACTCCACCTTTCTAAATATTGTAAAATTTTAAATTTTATATTAATTAAATGATTTGGGAATATTATTATATTTTAACATAGGTACAGTTATATGCATAAGTTTAGTTATCATTAAATCTTTCCTTGGGTTTAAAATTCATTCTAAAACCTATACTATGGTTTGGTCCATCACTGAAGCCCACAGCCCATGGCATTTAATCCTATGGAAAGGGTTACTTTCCTTCACTACTGAATTATAGCCTCATTTCAATTCTTTCCTATCGGCCATGGCGACAAGCCTTGCCCTAACCGATTGCCAGGGAGAAGGGATATTCCGCTCGAGTAGCTTAATTCCCACGCTACTCTAAAACCAACCGTCTATATATATTCAGGTTCCTCTTCACCTTGCCCTAACAATTGTAGCAGCCTCAATTTCCTCTCATTCTTCTCTTGGCTCAACCACAGAGCAGCCATGGCAATGTCGGCTAGTCTTGAAGAATTTACTAGCATATGGAGACTGGTGATCGACGGATTTTCCCTCCTTTTCGTTTCAACAATTTCCTTTCCCTAGGATTTGGTAAGTTTGAATCCTTCTCTTGAGATTTTATTTTGGTGAAGAACACTGGGATCAAATTGTGATATGTTCTTCATTTCGAAACCCACAGATCTGAAGGTTTCATGACCATCGATCTGATCTTGATCAGGAGTAGAAAATTCTTGGTGTCGACCTGATTTGGTCAGTTCTCTCGATCGAGTTGTTGCAGGTACAATCTAAACTCCTTTCATGATTCTTAATTACTAGTCTCTATGATGGTTAATATGGGAGAGGGCTGTTACTTCTTGAACCAGGTGATAGCTTGTGGCTCTGTCATGAGAGTGATCCATATGGTTGAAATGTGATTCCATATGCTGTCATGAGAGTGATCCATATGGTTGAAATGTGATTCCATATGCTGTTATGAGGGTGATTCATGTGGCTTGGTATGTGATTCATATGGATTGACATGTGATTTACATAGCACTGACATGTGATTTCCTTGGGACTAATTTGTGTTCTGATATTGGGAGCTGAGGATTCCTGGAATGTGATCTGAACCATATTTTGAGTTAGAGTATCTAACTGTAACTTGTGGTTCCTGAGAACAATTCCAGGTGGAAGACTTAGTGTCAATTGCAGGGCATCAAGTATAAGACTGTTCATTTGTTATTATACCCTGTGTCACCAGGAGCATCTATGGTTTAGGCTAACCTATGGAGTCTAATTCAGTGAGTAATCTGTAGGCATCAGCCTTCATAAGCTGACTGTCCCCATTTTGTTTAATGTTATTCATTACCCAGTTTTCTGATATGTGAGACTGGGCTATTGATTGGGCATTTTGGGAATCAGTTAACTGGCTTGATTCAATGTATAAATCATGTGCCAATGGGTTGCTGCACCTGAGAATATTATTCAAGTGGCTACCTAGCAGCCATTGGGACTAATTTGGTATCCAAGACGTGGTTGTGACTGTAGGAAGCAGTCTCAGACTTCCTTGGGAGTGCTGATTGGTTGAGCATCAAATTTGGGAATTGATTTGGGCCAATTTCATACAACCTATGATGTTTCAAGCTAGTTGAAATCTGAGGTTGTCTTATAACTTTCTTAAGCATTGGTTTTACCATACCTGTGATTGGAGAGAATGGTTTCCTATGTGGCTTGCTGCAACTGAGATTACTGTTAACATCAATTCCTGGAAATGGGAATCACAGTTCAGTGGGAATTACCACTCTCATATGCAGTGTTTTGCTGGGCTATGAGAGTTCTGTTGAACCTGGGAGAGTAAACTCAGGTTTTGGGAATGCAGGACACTTTCTATTCTGAATATTTACTGCTGACTTCCTGACTGATTTGAACCTTGGTATTATAGCTTTATCATCCTCAGGAAACCTGAGAGCATTTCCAGGTTGTTAAAACTGAGTTGTTCAGTCCCATTCTCAGGACTGAACCATCCCCTGTCAGTTTCCATATTGGAAGTACCATATTCTAGAATAGTTTTGAAATAGGAGATGTATAAGACTGTTTAGGCATAGTTGGTATTGATAAAACTGTTTAGGAGGAATAAATATTTGAGACTTACCTGCCACTATTAGTAACATTGTTAGAACTGAATGGGATAAGCTCGGGTTTTGCATCATCAGGAATGTTCCCAGAATTCTGGAACAGGAAAAATCTGGATGACTTAGAGACATTCCAGTTAGGACCAGGAATTGGATTGAAGGAGCAAAGTTAAATTGGTTAATAGTTTAACTAGTATAGTTTGGTATGATTGGTTCAGTTTCTTAAGACTGTATGATATCTAAACTTCATTTGCCAGCTATTTCCAAGGGTATCCATACAATAGAGTGTGGATGAATTCATCCTTTGTACTTAATTAGGCTGATTCCTGTTACCAGGAAATAGACAATAATGTGGTAACTAGTCATGTGTAATAATTATCTAGACTTGTTTTCTTGCTAACTTAGAGTATAGCTAATTTTGATAACCTATAGAGACATGATTAGAGGTAGTAACCCTAGACTAGGACTTGTATAGAAATTAATCATGATTAGAATCTTTTGATAACCAAGTTAGAATTAGTCAGTTATTAATTAACTGTAAATCATTTACTTACAGGAGGACATCCAGTTTCTTTGGTTACTTGTACTTTCCTGGAGCAAGGCAAGTACACTCTACGGTTTTGTACTTTTCATTATATATCCTGTACTTCCTTGAGTGACACAATTGCAACACGTCATGTACTTTCTGGTGCTCTTGTTCTCTTGTGCTTATTACTTGTATCCGGGGAGGGGAAATATACTATCTATGTGACCAATCCCAAGTAACAACTCAGGGTGTTTTAGCTTAGACCCCGCATCGTGCACGCGGGTCCTAAGTCCATTCATGTGCTTTCAGGTGCTTTCAGCTTTCAGGTGCTTACCCTAGCCGGTCACATATTTAGTTATATTTCAAATGCAGTACACACATGTTCAGGAGATTACCTTGTACTTATTTCCTGTTCTTTCAGGTGCTTACATATCATGTTCTTACATTCATGTTCTTCCATGTACTTTATACTGTTCTTCATGTACTTATTTACCTGTTCTTCCTGTACTTTCCATGTTCCCTTGTACTTTCATATCATGATGTCTTGTTCATTACCTAGAATTGTACTTGCTCCGCTCCTGAATAGGATATGTTGCAGGTGAGATGGAGGCTTTGTGTGACACCTACTATGGACAGGATACTGCTTTTCCTACTGAGCCAGCTGGAGCTGCTTCTGACCTAGAGGCTGCAGAAGCCTAGTATTTCATTAGTTTTCCATTATCTTTCCATGTATTGAGACTAGCAGACTCTTTATAGTTGAATTGTAATAATTCAGATATTGTATCTTTACTCTGGATATGGGGACACATTATATAGATGCTGTGATTTCATTTCATGTTCATATTATCTGGTTAGTTTCCTAGATTGGTACAGCTTACTTTGTTGTGTCTAACAACAAAGGCTGGGCGTGTCCGACTCGTATCCGGTTATCCGGGAGCGGGTCGTGATGTTTTTAGTGGTGGCCATGCAGGTTATCCTAATGGTACCTAGGACTTAGCGTACTATTGGGGGACTTGATTACACTAGGGAAACTTGATCACAGCATAGGAAAATCGGAAAATAAGGGTATATCAGGTATATCAGGTATATTGATATTCTATAAATACTTGTTGTATTTAGGTCTAGGTTATTTTAACAGTTTTCTGTTTTTCAGATAGTTCAAAAGCACGCGACACCAGAACGGTTGATTCACCTATACTTGAGGTCGAGCTTCCACCCCGCAGGTCGTCCCTACTATCCCCATGGGTAGTACGTAGTTGACGGAGATGTTTGAAAGTTCCTTGACACCCAGAGAGAGAGCAAGCCATCCTTTTCCGAGCCAGACTTGTGGATGCGTTTCTCGAGCCAGAAAAGACTTCTGCTTTCCAGACTCCCAGACCTTTGGACTTCTCCGACACCGAGCACATATCTTGCATCGAGGAGCAGATCGAGAACCTGGAGTCGCAACTAAAGATCATTCAAGTCCCTGAGAACCTGACTCCTCTGAAGATTGAAGTCACCAACCGGGAGATCCAGCTCGTAGCACATACAACAAGATGGGAAGCTAAGCCCAGGAACGACATGAAGACTTATGATGAAGACAACAACTATCCTGGACCCGCAAAGCGTCGCAACACTTAGTCTGCGCTTCTTCGGTCACACCACCAGTCGCATCATCGGGAGCAGATCTCAATAGCCAGCAGATGTATATTACTATCAGAGGCTTTACGCTTCAGCCCAGCGGAAGACCCAGACTCAGATTCAGATGACGACCACCTGCAATTTCTGCCGTCGCCAGGACCACCATAAAGAGTGCCGCCAGAGACGGAGACTATGCTTGTACTACGGATCGCCTACTCACCAAGTCAAAGATTGTCTGGAGACCGTTGATCGCACTGCCCGAGAACAAGCACGAGGAGCATCGGATTACAGCAAAGGGACCCACCTTTTCAGAAGCAGCAACCACATGGAGCACTACCGCAAGGACCAGCCTACGACAGGACAGTTGAAGAACTTGAAGTGATTTCGGAAGAATACTGAAGACAGATTGAAGACAGAAGATTTCTTTTGCATGGTTGGGAAAATCCTGTATCTAATTAGCAATCCAGTCTCTCCTTAAAATTCTTTTAGTATCTAGACCATTTCTTGAAACTTTTGTTTTCTATTTTGGAATCTTGGCGGATATTCGAAACTTATTTCAAGATATTGTTTCATATTCGACAAACTTGTTTCAGACCCACAATTCGATATTTGTTTGAAATCCATTACTCGATACCGTTTGTACATTCATTCATGACCTTGTTTCCTAGTGATGACTCCTATTTGCAAATTTTGTTCTTTATCAAATTTCGTGTTAATTGATATTTAATCGTTTCTCAAGATTTCATTTCGAAATCCTGTTCCTCATTCGAAACTTGTTTAAAGCTCCGCCCGCCTATGCAGACATTGTTGCAAATACCTTTGAGGGTTTTGAAGATTTCGTTTCCTATTCGAGACTTGTTTCCTCATTCATGACTTGATTTTCTAGTCGAGAGTTGTTGGTCCACTATTTTTGTTTCGATCCTGTCTCCTATCCAAGATTTGCTTGTTTCATGGATACTTGTTTATTGATATTCTGTTCGCTAATCGAACTTGTTCTATTCCAGAATTATTCCTACTTGAAATATCATTCTGAAACCTTGTTTGAACCTTCACTTCTATCAATGCTTGTTTGAGATTCTATTTCCTATTCTTGACTTTATTCGGGACTTGTTCTCTATTTACAATTTTGTTGCTATTGAGATTCGCTTGTTTCATGTTTACAATCCAATATCTTGTCTCCTATTAGAACCTGTTTTCTAGTCACTATTCTAAACCTTGTTTTCTCGTCAAGATTGTTTAGTCGAGATTTTATTCTTATTTTGAAATTTTGTCTCCTATCTGATATTTGTTACTGTTCATTCTTCGAGAGACTGTAATTTCTTCGGGATAATGTCCCATATATGGAATCTTGTTACCATTTCAATATCAGTTGAAATTCTATTATAATTTGAAACTTCGCTCCATGTCTGAAATTTTAAATCCCCCTGGCTGCCCTTTTGTACTCACTGATCGGATCCCTTGTCATTTTTAGTACCTAATAAACTCATGTATTCTAACAGTCAGGTAATTTCACCATTTCCGTGACTTGGACTATTGAAATTCATTTTGAATTCCTTGAAACTCTTTTGAAAATTCCTAGGGATAAAGTCGAGAGGCTATTCGATGACCTACTATGGCATGACAGTTGCGCGCTGCAGCCATTAGCTGGATTATAGAGACTGAGGGTTCGCTGCAGCCAGTAGCGCACTGGCGAGGCAGGAACTTTAAGTTGAAGTAATTTCAGACAATCATAGGTTTTCGAGTATGTCGAGACTTGTATATTCTACATACCTTGATCTCTTGGGTTGCTTCGTCAATGATTGTTAGAAAATGGATAAGGTTGACAGATTATTCGGTGACATATTGTTATTTGAGTCACGGAGCCAAAAGTCCACTGCAGTCAGATATATACTGGCGGGTAGGGATTCTAGGCAAAGTGATTTCAAATAGCTATATGTTTCCGGACACTATGGAAACTATATCCCTTTTTATATGATTATTGGTTTTCGAGAATCACAGATCCTTGCACGTTCACCCTGATTTGATACTGTATCTCATGAGTATTGCGTACGTCTCCTCAATCAACCCTTGCTAAATTCTCCTTATAGCATTTTATCGTTAGATCTTTGAATTCCTCAAAAATTGTATATTACCAGATTGTGATTCCATACTTCGTTGTGTCTTGACTAAACTTCAATCTTAAATCATGTCTATTTGACCATGTTTTTCCTATCTTGTCCTGGTCCACTTGTGTTTTGTGTCTTCATGATTTTGCTCCTCTAAGTTGTAATCGAAACTTCATTCCATTCGTGCCTATTTAATTCTTGATCATTGTTAGATCGTATTATTTCAATTTCTTGTGTGTAATTATCGTATTTGATCTCAAAGGCTCAGGGCGTCTCAGAGTTGCACAGGATCGGCAGAAGAACTGGACATGCAGCAGCAGACGGCCACTGGGGTTCGCGTTTGGAGAAAGAGTATTCATGAAGATCTCACCAACTAGAGGCGTCATCAGATTTGGCAGAGGGGGAAGCTCAGTCCGAGGTACATCGGACCCTTCGACGTGACGGCGCGGATTGGCGAGGTGGCGTATCGACTAGCGCTTCCAGCTAGCTTGGAGGGAGTGCACGACGTTTTCCACGTGTTCCAGTTTCGACGCTACATTCCGGACCCGAGCCATGTAGTAGACTACTCAGAGTTAGAGGTGGGTCCGAGCTTGACCTACGAGGAGCAGCCAGTGGAGATCCTGGACCGGAGGGAGAAGCGACTGCGGAACCAGACCATTCCTCTTGTCCGCGTCATGTGGAGACACCACTCTCCGGGAGAGTCCACATGGGAGCGTGAGGACGAGATGCGAGAACGCTATCCTAGATTGTTTTCGTGATTGTATTTTAGCATTTTGATTTTCAATTTTCAATAAACATTTTGGGATGCTTCGTGAATCAATTTTGAACTTTTTCTGAATTTCGAGGGCGAAATTTTTCAAGGGGGAGAGATTTGTAACTCCACCTTTCTAAATATTAAAATTTTAAATTTTATATTAATTAAATGATTTGGGAATATTATATTTTAACATAGGTACAGTTATATGCATAAGTTTAGTTATCATTAAATCTTTCCTTGGGTTTAAAATTCATTCTAAAACCTATACTATGGTTTGGTCCATCACTGAAGCCCACAGCCCATGGCATTTAATCCTATGGAAAGGGTTACTTTCCTTCACTACTGAATTATAGCCTCATTTCAATTCTTTCCTATCGGCCATGGCGACAAGCCTTGCCCTAACCGATTGCCAGGGAGAAGGGATATTCCGCTCGAGTAGCTTAATTCCCACGCTACTCTAAAACCAACCGTCTATATATATTCAGGTTCCTCTTCACCTTGCCCTAACAATTGTAGCAGCCTCAATTTCCTCTCATTCTTCTCTTGGCTCAACCACAGAGCAGCCATGGCAATGTCGGCTAGTCTCTTGAAGAATTTACTGGCATATGGAGACTGGTGATCGACGGGATTTTCCCTCCTTTTTGTTTCAACAATTTCCTTTCCCTAGGATTTGGTAAGTTTGAATCCTTCTCTTGAGATTTCTCATTTTGGTGAAGAACACTGGGATCAAATTGTGATATGTTCTTCATTTCGAAACCCACAGATCTGAAGGTTTCATGACCATCGATCTGATCTTGATCAGGAGTAGAAAATTCTTGGTGTCGACCTGATTTGGTCAGTTCTCTCGATCGAGTTGTTGCAGGTACAATCTAAACTCCTTTCATGATTCTTAATTACTAGTCTCTATGATGGTTAATATGGGAGAGGGCTGTTACTTCTTGAACCAGGTGATAGCTTGTGGCTCTGTCATGAGAGTGATCCATATGGTTGAAATGTGATTCCATATGCTGTCATGAGAGTGATCCATATGGTTGAAATGTGATTCCATATGCTGTTATAAGGGTGATTCATGTGGCTTGGTATGTGATTCATATGGATTGACATGTGATTTACATAGCACTGACATGTGATTTCCTTGGGACTAATTTGTGTTCTGATATTGGGAGCTGAGGATTCCTGGAATGTGATCTGAACATATTTTGAGTTAGAGTATCTAACTGTAACTTGTGGTTCCTGAGAACAATTCCAGGTGGAAGACTTAGTGTCAATTGCAGGGCATCAAGTATAAGACTGTTCATTTGTTATTATACCCTGTGTCACCAGGAGCATCTATGGTTTAGGCTAACCTATGGAGTCTAATTCAGTGAGTAATCTGTAGGCATCAGCCTTCATAAGCTGACTGTCCCCATTTTGTTTAATGTTATTCATTACCCAGTTTTCTGATATGTGAGACTGGGCTATTGATTGGGCATTTTGGGAATCAGTTAACTGGCTTGATTCAATGTATAAATCATGTGCCAATGGGTTGCTGCACCTGAGAATATTATTCAAGTGGCTACCTAGCAGCCATTGGGACTAATCTTGGTATCCAAGACGTGGTTGTGACTGTAGGAAGCAGTCTCAGACTTCCTTGGGAGTGCTGATTGGTTGAGCATCAAATTTGGGAATTGATTTGGGCCAATTTCATACAACCTATGATTTTCAAGCTAGTTGAAATCTGAGGTTGTCTTATAACTTTCTTAAGCATTGGTTTTACCATACCTGTGATTGGAGAGAATGGTTTCCTATGTGGCTTGCTGCAACTGAGATTACTGTTAACATCAATTCCTGGAAATGGGAATCACAGTTCAGTGGGAATTACCACTCTCATATGCAGTGTTTTGCTGGGCTATGAGAGTTCTGTTGAACCTGGGAGAGTAAACTCAGGTTTTGGGAATGCAGGACACTTTCTATTCTGAATATTTACTGCTGACTTCCTGACTGATTTGAACCTTGGTATTATAGCTTTATCATCCTCAGGAAACCTGAGAGCATTTCCAGGTTGTTAAAACTGAGTTGTTCAGTCCCATTCTCAGGACTGAACCATCCCTGTCAGTTTCCATATTGGAAGTACCATATTCTAGAATATGTTTTGAAATAGGAGATGTATAAGACTGTTAAGGCATAGTTGGTATTGATAAAACTGTTTAGGAGGAATAAATATTTGAGACTTACCTGCCACTATTAGTAACATTGTTAGAACTGAATGGGATAAGCTCGGGTTTTGCATCATCAGGAATGTTCCCAGAATTCTGGAACAGGAAAAATCTGGATGACTTAGAGACATTCCAGTTAGGACCAGGAATTGGATTGAAGGAGCAAAGTTAAATTGGTTAATAGTTTAACTAGTATAGTTTGGTATGATTGGTTCAGTTTCTTAAGACTGTATGATATCTAAACTTCATTTGCCAGCTATTTCCAAGGGTATCCATACAATAGAGTGTGGATGAATTCATCCTTTGTACTTAATTAGGCTGATTCCTGTTACCAGGAAATAGACAATAATGTGGTAACTAGTCATGTGTAATAATTATCTAGACTTGTTTTCTTGCTAACTTAGAGTATAGCTAATTTTGATAACCTATAGAGACATGATTAGAGGTAGTAACCCTAGACTAGGACTTGTATAGAAATTAATCATGATTAGAATCTTTTGATAACCAAGTTAGAATTAGTCAGTTATTAATTAACTGTAAATCATTTACTTACAGGAGGACATCCAGTTTCTTTGGTTACTTGTACTTTCCTGGAGCAAGGCAAGTACACTCTACGGTTTTGTACTTTTCATTATATATCCTGTACTTCCTTGAGTGACACAATTGCAACACGTCATGTACTTTCTGGTGCTCTTGTTCTCTTGTGCTTATTACTTGTATCCGGGGAGGGAAATATACTATCTATGTGACCAATCCCAAGTAACAACTCAGGTGTGTTTTAGCTTAGACCCCGCATCGTGCACGCGGGTCCTAAGTCACCATTCATGTGCTTTCAGGTGCTTTCAGTGCTTACCCTAGCCGGTCACATATTTAGTTATATTTCAAATGAGTACACACATGTTCAGGAGATTACCTTGTACTTATTTCCTGTTCTTTCAGGTGCTTACATATCATGTTCTTACATTCATGTTCTTCCATGTACTTTACACTGTTCTTCATGTACTTATTTACCTGTTCTTCCTGTACTTTCCATGTTCCCTTGTACTTTCATATCATGATGTCTTGTTCATTACCTAGAATTGTACTTGCTCCGCTCCTGAATAGGATATGTTGCAGGTGAGATGGAGGCTTTGTGTGCACCTACTATGGACAGGATACTTTTTCCTACTGAGCCAGCTGGAGCTGCTTCTGACCTAGAGGCTGCAGAAGCCTAGTATTTCATTAGTTTTCCATTATCTTTCCATGTATTGAGACTAGCAGACTCTTTATAGTTGAATTGTAATAATTCAGATATTGTATCTTTACTCTGGATATGGGGACACATTATATAGATGCTGTGATTTCATTTCATGTTCATATTATCTGGTTAGTTTCCCTAGATTGGTACAGCTTACTTTGTTGTGTCTAACAACAAAGGCTGGGCGTGTCCGACTCGTATCCGGTTATCCGGGAACGGGTCGTGACATCAGTGACAGTTCTCACGGATGTTGCAGATCCATGAATAAAGTAATTGAGGATTTAATGCCCAGCGTAGTTCATCGAACGTGCTCATGGCATATCCTAAACAATGCAGCCAAACATGTACAACAAGAGGGTTTTGCAAATAAATTGAGTCTTCTGATTAAAAGGTACATCGCACACTTGCTACTTTACTTTGAAGTATGTTGTTGTTATAATATTACAACTTTAGTTTCTGTCCATATTTTCTAAACAGGTACTATTCAGTCGAAGAATTTGAAAACCGTTGGCAGTAGATGCTAACGGATTATAATGTAGAGAACAATGAGTGGACCACTGCATTGTACAGAACGAGGGAGCGATGGACGGACACATTCCTATGTGGAAATATTTTGGTGGTTCTACTGTAACAAATAGATGTGAATCTATGAACACATTTCTGAAAAGATTTTTGAATGAGAAGCTGCCACTATGGAAGGCCCTTCAAAATTGTGACCACGGTTTGGCGGCCTTACGTTACGGCCAGATAAGTAAGCATGTCACTGATAAACTCTCAACACCAGTTGTGAAGCAAACTAGCATGGCCGCAATAGAAGATAAATTTGCCGCAATTTATACTAAAACGGTATTTATAGAGGTAAGGAAGGAAATCACACGTTCTGATACATATACTGTTCTCCATCATACATCATAAGAGAGGCAGAAGTTTGCACTATCCAAAAGTATATGTCGCCAAACAATGTCAACCGGAAGGTTACATTTGATCGGGCCGACAACATTATAAAATGTGACTGCTTGTGGATGGAGACCAAGGGGATTCCTTGTAGGCATATTTTTTCAGCAATGAAAAGATTGTAAATTGGAGATATTCCAAAGAACTTGATAAAAACTCGTTGGCTCAAGTATTGCAAAGAGAGTTATCTCTCCGGACCTGGCGTAGAAAGAAGATTCATCCACCCAGACAGTATTGAAAGCAGAAGGTATGGCGGTATTAATGAACAAGTTAATCTGTTTATGTATTATTGTAAAAAATCAAGCAAAATTCAAGAGAAGGAAACGTAGTTGATGTCGTCTGTTCTGATGGAGTTGAAAAAATGGTGACCGATATTGGTGAAGAAGAACAATGGTAGCTGATGCAGTTCATGTAGTGCATGAATCTTTAAAAGAGCCAAATCCGGTAGCAACAAAAGGAAGGCCTTCTCAAGGAAATCAAGCCAGCCTACAGTAAGTCAGACTATCTCGAAGCCTAGAATTTAGAGTTTGTAATAATTGGGTCACGATTTTCGTAATTGTAAAGTACGAAAGCGAAATAGCAACAAAGAGCAAATGGAATCAAATGAAACGTCGTTGACTTAAGATAATGCCTTTCCTATGTGACAAGATGTCATTCACACAAGACAATTACATAAAAATAGGTTCTCCAATGCAAAAGTTTGAGAAGACAATTAGATAAAATTAATTTTTATTTAACTTCCAAGACAACTTTTTCCTTCTTCTTTTTTATATATATAAAAGTCATTTGAATGGGAAGATGCTCACAATAGGGTAAAGAATAGCATTATCAATCGTTTCAAATTAACGAAGAATAGCATTCTCAATGTTTTAATACTGGGAATGGCATTCTCCGTGTAATCAACACGGAGAATAGCATTCTCCGTTTCAAATGACACGGAGAAGTCATTCTCCGTTTAAATTAAAACGGAGAATGAACATTCAATGTTTTAACACGGGAATGTTATTCTCCGTTTCAAGTTACACGGAGATGCCATTCTCCGTTCCAAATTAAACGGAGAATAGAATCTTCAATCGTTTTAACACTGGGAATGCTATTCTCCGTGTAATTCAAATCGGAGAATGCTATTCTCCGTTTATAAAAACACGGAGAATAGCATTCTTTTTTGTTTTAACTCTTGTAATGCCATACTCCGTTTAATTGGCACAAAAAACGTGGTAGAAACATGTTAATTAAAAAAATTTGACAACATATTTAAGAATGTGAAATTTCTAATCTCAATATTTCTATTTTTGAATATTTGATTAAATTTTTGAATATTTTTTTTGCATTGAGCGTTATATACTCGTATTTTGCCATCCCAAATTTTCCACGCTTGACGACTTGGTAACAATACTATGTACTTGAAAAGAGTAAAATTAAAACCTCAAAGTTGGCAGAATTCGAAGGCGCAGATTCATTGGTATTAATGGCATAATGGCAGTAGTGGGAGGGAGAGTTTGTTCTCTTACTTAGTTTACTTGAGAAGGGGCAGATGCATGGTATTAATGCAAATTAATGAATGGAATTCGAAGTGACTGCCATTTGGCGCATGAGTTTGAGTGTTCCTTGCCTATAAATGGCAGTAGTGTAGGGAGAGTTTTTTCTCGTCTTACTTAGGTTTTCTTGTGGAGATGGACCTATCGATCCCCGCCTTGGCAAGACGCTTTCCTCTTGGTTGTCGATCTCTTCGTTCGAAGAAGCTTTGGTGGTGAAGTCCTTCAGAAGACTGAGATGTGCCTAGTGGACTGTCGTGTCATGCACTTCATCGATGTGGCCATAATGTTGGTTACTGGAAGAGCCACAGGGTTGGATTGATTGCCAATCCACACTCTGTCGAA